>JANHGB010042752.1:15129-33793 GCA_026283785.1 Coracopsis vasa | reverse complement strand
CGCAGCTTCTCTTCTCCAGGCTGAACAGCCCCAATGTTCTCAGCCTGGCTCCATACGGGAGCTGCTCCAGCCCCTGATCATCCTCGTGGCCTCCTCTGGACTTGCTCCAACAGCTCCATGTCCTTTCTATGTTGAGGACCCCAGCACTGCACACAGTGCTGCAAGTGGGGTCTCACAAGAGCAGAGGAGCAGGATCACCTCCTTCCACCTGCTGCCCACGCTAGCTTGGAGAGAAACTCACGTTTTGTCTCCTGCTATTCCACAGCAGCCAAATCTGCTTTGTTTTCCTGGGAGGCAGCAGTCCCAGGCACTGCGACGGCTGAGCTGCAGCTTGTCCTGTTTGCTTTGTGCTCTAAATCTGCGTTTAGCTCAACACATTAAGCCAATCTGTTTCCCAAACCCAGCTGCAACTGCAACCCTTGGCAGCGCTGCTGGTCTGACACCATTCGCAGGCTCTTTGGGAAGGCAGTGAAGAGGAGCGGAGAGGAGGAAGAAGATGGAAAAGCAGATCAGCACAGCGCTCCTGAGCGCCTTTCCCTTCTCCCAGAGCCACCCACCATTCAACAGGAACACAAAAGAGAAGAGGAAAACAATATTTGCTGACTCTCAGAGGGATGCGAGGCTGAAGCAAACGCTGTGTGAGGGATCTATGCATTATTTATGGCTCTGTGCAGCCTGCTATCCCCCGCTGCATGAGCAAGGTTTCTTGTTCAGAGGGATGCTCTTAACAGACACTTTAAACCCCAATCCCTCTTTTCTCCATTGAGCTGGGACTGTAGGACACGAAGGCACAGCTGAGTTCCCTTCATCTCCCCAGGGAGAAGCATCCAGATGGATTTGTCAGACCAGTCGCACATGGGATATGGACCCACCACCCTGGAGAGCACATCTTGCTGCTGCTCTCCATTAGAGCCAGCAGAGCTCTGCTGAGCCAGGCAGCAATTAGCTCTGTATTCTCCCTGTCTAGACAGGCCTTGGAAATGATGCTTGAGTAGAGATCTTCCAGCTGGGAGAGGTTTGTTTCCCAGCCTCGCTTCATGGCTTCCCTTGGAAATGCTGCTGCTTTGTGATGGGTCCGTGTCCTGCTGGACCCCAGCCCAGGCAAACCTGCTTTTCAAACTAATTCAAGCTGATTTGCTCCATAGGGCATGTAAAATGAATCAGAATAAAACCCAGAGCAACGTGAAGGTAACACTGATGTGGGCCTGATTGCATTTCACCTCTTTATTACCATAAAATATGAATCTATGGTATAACATGATAGGGTTTTATGCTGTGTTATACTAGGCTTCAAATATTACAAAGAGTTCAAATTAAATACGACAATAAACATTTTTCGATGTACATATATTAAGTGGGTATTTAGTATAAATCAGGTGGTTTTGTTATCATAAAACACCATCAATATTTCAGTACAGCAACATGTTAAACGCGAAACGGATTAAAGTGATGAATTACAACCCTTTTACCTACCTAAAATGAAAAACCTCAGCACTTTTGTATCACATATAGGTAGAGAAGGGCTCTCTATGAGTACAGATATCCCCAAAGCCCTTCCATCAGCTGGTAGCCACCTGAGTCTCCTGACACAGCCATCATGGGCGCATACGCCATAAAATACCTAAACATGCATGTAGACCCTGGGCTGTTATTAGTGCCTGATGCTTTCCCTGGTGGTAGGAACCACTCACAGTGACAGCCTGGGACAGGAGGAGTTTGTGTTGCTTGGGTTTATCTCTGGGTGTTGGATTTCTGAAGCAGGTGATGGGTTTTGTTCGACTTCGGAGAGCCTGAGGATATGGAACAGGGAGAAAACTGGGGAGGCAGGAAGTTCTATTGCCTTCCTGGAAAAACCTCCATGAAGCTCCTCTGGCCTGATTCAGCTATAGCAAAACTCTCTGAAGCAGCTTTGGGTTGAGATGTGATCACAAACGCCACAGGGGTGAAGGCTGCCTCTACCAGTGGAAGGTGAGATCCATCTGGAAGCCCCTGTGCAATCCGCTCTGCTGTCCCTGTGTCTATAGGGCTGCTGCTGTCTCTATTTATTGGGCAAGACACAGCCCCGGGGAAAGCCTAAGGAAAAATCAGCAGCAAAGCAAGCAGTGTGAAGTGCTGGGAGGCAGCAGGCTCCTCTGGTGCTGCAGTGGAATGTTGTTTAAAGAGCCATGGAGACTTTCCCAGCCAGATCCCGACAGATTTGGGCTTAGACAGCCCAGCAGATCTTCCCCATACATCCTTCAAATAAATAAAAGGGCCCTGCAAACCTCTTTACTTCGCTCCTGCTGCACACCTCCAGGGTTAGAAATTGAGCCAGGTTCATCAGAGAGGGATGCAGCAGAGACTCATGGATCACTTCCCATGCATCTCTGCTCTCCCAAGCCCTGCCAGGGGAGCAGGTTGTGCCCGGGGCTCTTTTCTCCTCCAGCATCCATGCTTTGGGCTCAGGGACCGGGAGATCCCAACATTTCAGAGCCTGTTCATGGGAGATGGCCAAAGGTATGGGGAAAGCAAAGCAGGAGCTCTGGGATCTGAGTCTCACACTCATGCAGGAGCATCTGTGCTGTAGAAGTTGAAAGCATCAGTTCTTTCCATTCAGGAATAGCATTGCTGAAGCTGCTCTTTAAAGGCAGGTGAACAGATCCTACTCTTGGCTCGGGAGCCTTTTAGTGCCTGGGACCTCTCACATTTCCATTACTTGGGCAGCAGTTCTCTCTGCAATCACATACACATATGGTGCAAGGAGGAACTGTGAATGCTCTTGAAGGTGCCCAGGCAGAAAGCCCAAGCAAGAACTCCCACAGTGAAGAACAATTCCAAAAGCCTCCTTTTTCCTGTACACCAGAACTATTCATTCTGCCCAAAGACCAAGTCTCATAGATGTGTTCCTCTGGTGGTTACATGCAACGAGGTGTTACATCCATCCAGAATCCACTCGTGGCCCCATTAGTGACTGTTTCTGAAGCAATTTTGAGCCAGCAGCTTCAAGGAAGTGCTTGATTTCTGAGCTCCTCACCTTGAAGTAGAGCTTCCTCAAGCAGAAGGAGAAACTCTGCATCTTTATGTCATCATTAAAACAGGATTAATGTGAATGTGAGCTTTTAATCAGTGGACCATAAACCTCCCTCCTCCCTGAGGGCTGATTTCTCTGTTATTTTATCAGTGGGGAAGGTATGAAACAGAGAAGAGATTTCTTTAGGCTCTGTGAACCATCTGTGATAGAGCAAACTGTCCCCTGAATCCCAGCCTGATGGTTTAACCATTGCAAAAGCCCCTGGTTATGAGCTGCCATGGTGATGTACAACCAAGGGAATCACTGTGGCTTCTGATGCAAAGAAAACCTCCTGAGCTGGATACACTGACATATGTGATGGGGGCAAGTGGGTGTTAGAGCTTGGTCCAAGCACCCTTAAGGCCCTTCTCCTGAACTGCTGGTGTCTTCTCAACTGCAGGTACCCCTGTGGCTTTGGAGCCATGGAGGAATTCATTTTGCTGGCTGTATTTGCTAAGGGTTCTATGGCATTGCAATGAAAAGCACTGCAGATTTGTCAGCGTGGCCCTGGCAAGACATCTCATAGGAAAACACCATTTTTCCTCTCTCTTCAAGGATCTCACACTTTTTATTCCTCCCATATCCACACAAGGCAAGGGTCAGACTTGTGATGAAGAAGAAACACCTTCCTCCCCCCTTCCAAGAGCTTTTCATCACTGAAGATGCACTGCAAATAAACCTTGTTTCCTCTCGCAGCTGCGGGTTTTATGTTCTGGGCTGAGGAGATAAACTAACTCCCTCCTTGCAAGAGAGAGCGGTTGTAGCATTTATTTCCAATCCTCTCCCCGCACACACCCACCCTGGCATGACAAATAAGAGCTTGTAATTCTCTGGGAGGCATGCTTTATGGGAAGCAATGCATTTTCCTGTCCAAGCAGCTAAATATGATGTAGCTCGGCGGCTGATACGAGGTTCGGGCAGTATATTCCCTGGCAGAGTTGCCACGATTTTCCAATTCACTGAGCTAATACGGGATGATTAAGAGAACTCTTCCTTGCTGGCTTCTCCTGTAATTTTTCCCCCTGCACCATGTAATTGATTCCCAATTTACTCCTGCACAAATGGGTTTGTTTCTCCCTTCTCCACATAGGTCTATTTACCTTCTTGCGCAGCCGTGGTGACCGTGGTCCATGGAGAAGGTTCAGGGAGCACGTTTGTGTGTGTGTCTCAGTCCTGTTTAAGGTCACTGTTCTCAAAGCTGGGAAACCTGGAGGATATCATCTACTCCTGCTGTGACCTTAACCCTTTTAAGCCATTTTTGCACCAAAGCACACATTGTCCAGAAGAGGAGGGTATGCTGCAGATGACCCTCAGTATCTGAGACACGATTCTTGTATTCAGGACAGTATTGAGGACTTGTATTGAGGTTAATCTTGTACTGAGGACTTGAACTGAGGTTAGTCTTGTACTGAGGACTTGGATTGAGGTTAGTCTTTGTACTGAGGACTTGGATTGAGGTTAGTCTTGTACTGAGGGCTTGGACTGGGGGTAGCCAGCTCCCATGTGATGATCTGTGTTGACTACCTTGCACTGCTTTGTTTAAAATACACCCGTGTCCATCAGCCCAAGGGCTCTGTAAATAACACTGTTTCAGTGGGATTTATTGGCATGTTTACCTCCTTCTATACCCTCATGCAATCTCTGTTGCTGATACTGGTGTTTAACTAGCTAATATCATTGTCTTCCTGTGATTTGAATGCTGTCCTGTAGTTAACAGGTTATAACACAGCTATTTTGCAGTGCAGATACAGTCCTCTCCTTCACCCTGGGAAATTAGGTATGCCAGCTCCTACAGATATTGTGTAACAGCCCATATCAAACTGTATTGATGTTTCTCTGCTCTTCATCACTGTCTTCACGCTCCCTTGGTGGTGGTACCGGTGTCACTGACCCAGCATGAGCTGGTTACAGTTTTGCTTCTAGTCTCAACAGTGCATAAGGAGCATAACAGAAGTATAAGCATGCCAAAGAATTAGGTGACTGTTAACAGGGGTTTTTTGCTTGTGGGAGAGAAAGCGTTAAACATAGAGACATTGTTCTGAGTTCCAGAAAAGGCAGAATTAACAAAGGTACCTTCTGGTTTTATCTGGGAGCACAGAAGAGATGCGTCATGCAGGGGAATCAGGTAGCTTGATTCTCCTGTGGTTTTTATTCACTCGCTGTATTTACTGGAGGATGCAGAGTGCAAGGAACTGAAGGGCAGGCTACGTATACACTGTAAATCAATGTGGTAGCACAGCCGAGGTATAAATTCCCTTTTGTGCTATAGGAGTGGGATAATATTCAACACCAGAGGTAATGGCAGCTACATAACAATTGAGATAGAGAACTCCATAATATTACCAATATAGTCTTGATGACTATCACTGAATTCAGAAGTCGCATTATCCTCTTCTTTGTATTTTATGACTGCGCTCATGTTTACGCTATTTCTGCTATGTGATGAGAACACTGGTTAGAGAAGAGAGGAGGAAGAAACAGGGGTAATCACTGGCCTAAGGACAAGTATAGGACACTACTTGTGATTGAGCAAGGATAAAGGCAAAGGCAGACCAAGGCAAAGCATTTCAAATAGGGATAGAAGAATATTAATGCACTTGTACATGGAGAAATTCAGGTTGCATGAACAAGAAATCACAGAACAAATGGATTTCCCTTGGCCTTCCTTAGGTTGCCTGTTCCTCTGGCAACACCCAGAATACACTGTCCTGGCAGTAGCAGTAAATCCTTTGCAATGGCAAACACAGAGCAAAATCACCATTTTCCTGGTAGGGGTTGTGTTTGCCTGTGAATGGATGATTACTGACCCAGCAGTTCCTCTGCACACAAAGTGGCCGAAGGCAAAGGTGATGGGAAGGAAGCAGAATCTTAAATTAGGAGAGCTCTTAAGCATATAAATGACTGTGTTGTAACTGTGTCCCAGCAAAGCTAGCAGGATGAAAGCTGGGACACCTACTAAAAACCATGTTAGACTGATGCTCCCAATGTGTACCACTGTTTGGAAGGGACCTGAACCCCAAGACGAGAGTAATCCTAGCAGAGGATTAACTGCATAGGCAATAAGGGACAATGGAGCAGCAGGAGCCTGCCTGAGGTCTCAGTGGTGCTTACAAATCATTTCTAGCTGGGGTTGCTACATGCTGGGTGGGAGCTCAGCCGCACCTAATGCAGACCCAGAGGTGACAGCACTTAAGGGACCTTAAGCAGGACCCTGGCAGCCATCCCATTCAATGAATGGCCATGACAGCCTATTACCCAGTGATTTTGCTTCAAGGCTTTAGCTAATATAAGAGCAATTTATCTGTGCTGTAGTCTGTCCTTGCACATAAAGCATCATCTGCCCCTGTTATAAACATGAGATTGGAGACAAGGTCTCTTACATAAAGGCCTGAAATCTAGATAGAAGCCAAAGTGAATCCCTGGTTGTCCCATGAGGGGCTCTGGCCTTTCAGTAGTAATTAATTTAGTTCTATTTGGCTCTGGGGATGCAAATTGCACCTCTCATTGAATTTGTAGCTCTGCCTCCCTGCTGGCTCCCAGATACGGTCATCACTTATTAATTAGTGCACAGCATCTTTCTCCTCTCCAAAGGCATTTCACCAGCTGGGCAGACTGTGGCTCTATAATCAAAGTAGTGTGTGATGGGAGATCAGGTTGGGTTGGAGCTTCAGGTACCATGGAGGAAAGCTTAATGTGTTTATTCCACATGTACAGTTAACTTCCCCACAGCACAATGCCATAGGCCTTTCATTCCTGAACACAGTCAGGAATCTTTGGCTTTGCATCCCACAAAAGGGGTTGTGTGCTTTTGCCCCATTCTGGGATTATAACTTGCAAGATGACACAGGTGGCACATGGTAATCCAATATCCTGGAAGAAAGAAATGGGCTTTCTAATACACAGGGAACATACCCAGTTTCCTCTAGAATAAAGGGGATTGCTGCATTTTTGCCCTATCCTGACCGCACAGAGGAGCAGCTCATTTCTGTCAGCTAGAAACCATGAGAAAGCAAAGGGAAGAAGACAAAAAGGGAAAACAAACCACTATTGATGGGGTTTTAAACAGAAAGAGGGAGGAGAAAAGCGTCTTCTGTCCTTGGTGTCGTGCCACGTTAGCAGCATCATAGCTCTAACAGGATTCAGGAGAGTAGAAGACAAAGATAGCAAAAGAAATGAATCTCAGTCAAGACGGGCTATGATCATTAAGTGAATTTTAACCTAGCCTGAAGCTATGCACTGCAAACATCTTAAACCACAACCTCTCTGTGACCTTGAAAGGGATTTTTTCCTGTTTGAAAATACAATTCAGAAGGGGAGAAAGGAGAAAATTGATAGAAAATAACGTTCCAGGCTTTAACCACAGACATTATTGAACACAGCCAACATTAATCTGTCTCAATCCCTCATGCATTTTCTCATGAAGAACCTTATCAACTGTTCCATCGTATTTGCATCTGGGAGAGTGGCTGACAGGCAGCTACGGCACTAGATTAAGCACCAAGGTTTGCAAGCCTTGGTATAGACAGAATGAAATGAAAGCCCAAGCTTAGGGGCTGTGCTCTTACCTGTTTGGGATGCAGATCCATGCACTGCATTGCTTGCCAACATCTCAAAGCTAAAAATAGGACCATTTCTTTCACAGCTGGCATGCAGGTAACATCTGAGTGGGGCCATTACAGAGATTCATGGGTAAATGTCTCTTTTGGTTAGCTGTACATGACCAATTGGCATCAATGACAGAAGCAATGAGCAGCATCAGATACTTTGGAGAACCATGAAGAAGAGTTGGCCCAGAGCCTACAGCTATTGTACATGAGATCGGAGAGGACAAATTGAGCCTCATTGAACCTTCCTGTTGGACCAAAATTGAACCAAATTGAACCAAATTGAACCTTCCTGTTGGAACATAATGTTAGGCAGGGAACGCATAGCCTCTGAGCACCATGGGGAAAGAAATACTTTAGCTACCACCTCCATCCCTTCTGATATGAATTTTGGTTTAGGGTAAGTACCTGGCAAGTGTGCTCAGACAAAAGTTGTCTGGGGAGAGCAAAGGTTATCATGGTTACTAAAGGCAGTGGAAGGTGACAAACACACCACACTTAAGACAACTTTTATACCTTATTCCATGAACAATCCATTTTGTTGGGTGAATTCATCCACTTCTGCCTCTTTAGCCTTGGACCCAATTGGCTTGCCTCCAATGTCATGTTTCCAGGTGAGATGATGGATGGGCCATTAAGTTCTGGAGACAAGACTCTGCTCTCAGCAATGATGACTTTTTAACTGCCTTCCCACCTCCTCCATCTCATTGTCCACAGCCATATCTGGATTACCTTATCCCCAGCAGAGAAGGATGCCCCAGGGCTATGGGCACATATGGGAGTCTTCCACCCTCTTCGGGACCTCTGCCACATGAACTGGATGATGTCTGCAGCCTGCCAGGAAGAAGAGGAAGACGACTCCACATGCTCTGAAGCTAATGAGCTGCAGAAAAATGATGACACCTTTTCAGCCTTGTTTCAATTGGCCACAAACACTGATCATGGCTGATGATCCAAGACAGTCCGTACTGCTCTCCTCCTCTCTGATACCATAGTGACCACAACCACAGGCAGTGGGAACCTAGGAACCTTTCAAGGGATGTCACAACAGGTCTTTCTCAGCCTTTCTCAGACTGCAACAGTGGAGGATATAACCCACTGCCTCAGAGATGGCTGGCAGGCTCTATTCTGAGCTTTATTGGTAGGACCTTCTCATTGAAGTAACACTGGTTTGGATTGCTCTTGATATAGTACACACTGTTACAGCTTCACTACCTTGCTGTGTTCATTTGGGGCAAATAACTAGGAATAGGCTTTTTCCCTTTTGAATTTACATTCGGATAGCTCTTTCTGCATGTGTGTTGGTGAGAAGTCACCTCTCCTCAATTACATTTGTAAGCAGCGCGATCATGGTGAAATGCCTATTTACAGCCAGACTTACTCTTTTTTAACAGGTCCATGCAGAGCAGCTTTTGCTTCTGGCAGGAACAGCCAAACACCCCCTCAGCAAATGCTAGAGCCAGTAGGCAGCCAACTTCTCCACTTCCTTCTGAAGGTTCAGCTATTCTGCAGCTTGAGGTCCATAAGTGAGGTCCTGACGCCCACTGAGGAGGTGAAAGGCAGAGTGCATGCGGTAACGTATATCCTAGGAGCAGTTAAGTCTTGTTGTGTTTGACATGCTCTGGATGACGTGTCCCAGGGATGCAGTTGCAGTCTGTCCTTGATGTGCTGGAGCAGAACGTTGTGGTAGTGCCAAAGCACTAAGATCAGCCTTAATGGTTTGACTGTTGTTTGCTCTGGAGGGAAATGGGGCGGTGAGGTAGAAGAGTGAGAAGGGAAGAGTGCTAAGGCTCTTTATGCCAAAGGGAAAGTAGACCGTGACCCATTATATGGATACACCCAAGCCAGGCAGAACGGGATGTTGGCATGGGAGGAGCAAGGATTATGTTAGTGTCATGTGTTTCCTTTCTCCACAGCTGCCACTGGATGGGAGTAACATGCATCACCAAACACCACAGCTATGTGGTGTGGCCATGCAGGGAGAAGGAGAAGCACTGAACTCCATACTTGTCACCATCCCAAGCTTGGACCAGCCATCCCAAAGAGGGATGTCACTCTGGGTATCTCTACCATAGGAGATGCTACCTACTCAGTCATTGCCTATAAGAAGAGAACAGTGGTTCAGTACTTACTGCATGAGGAGCAGAGCACCCACAACACTGAATACCTCATGGTCTTGTCAAGAGTCACTTCATAGTCTGTGTTTTAAGAGGAGAATCCAATTTGGGATCTCAGACAGCCTTTGGATGTCATCTTTCCCTATTCCCCAAAAGAGTTCTCACCTCTAGGATAAGAAATACCTAAATGCTGAAAGCCAGACCTCCTCTACCAGCTTCCAGAAGACCCAGCTGCTGCACGACAGGCTTAGATTTCCATTTAAAAGCTTTTCCCAAACACAACTCATCATCATCATCATCATCATCGTTTTTTCTGGCCCACATGGCCTCTGAATTGCAGACACTGAAATACTCCTGAAAGCATCCCTCTGTTCCTCATTCCAGTAGTTGTAATAGGATCTCTTGCATTGCTATGGTACATTGGGTTGATGATGGTAGAGCGTGTGTGCTTCAGGTGCAGCGTGCATAGGAGAAACTGGTCTCCCATGAGACATCTCCTGTGTTGCTTCTGGGTGGTGATATTTGACTGATGGCTGCAAGATCTGACTGTTGGTTGTAGACATATATGGTTCTTGTACAGGTTCTCCAGTTCAGACTGTCCTCTTTCTCTGTAGCACCATGTTCCTGTCTGGGTTGAGCATGTAGCCTGCAGAATTTGCTGGTAAAGGTGGATGAAACCCCTCTTTAGAGACAATTTGCGTGCAATTCGCTTTCATTTCTGCTTGGGCACCCATGGCGTGTGCTAAAAGGGAGCAATTTTTTCTCCTCTGCTTCAATGCAGAATGAGCTGGAAACACAGAATATTTATCTCAGTCTTGCAAATGATACTTGCTGTGAATGAACACTGATGGTAACTGCAGAGGACATCACCAGAAATTATCTCTCCTGGATGATGCTTGAGTTCTCCCCACCACACATAAGCTGCTTTTTCTCTGTGAGCAACAAACTGGTTCCCACAGCCTTTTGTGTTTGCAGCATCACCTGGAAACAGGGAGCATGGTGGCTCTTCAGATCCAGCCCTTTATGAGTCTTTGGAAGCATCCTTCCAGCTGCCAGACATGGAACCGAAGGAGGACAACTCTTTAATACCAGGATGGGGAAAAACTGAGGATGTTTGTCATCACCACCTAATATTGGAGCATGTTTCTCTTGCCTCATAATCATCCGAAGGGATTCTGCTGCAGAGGAGAGGCGTTTCCCAACCCTGCAATTACAGTATAGGTATTAGAGGAGATGAT
Source organism: Coracopsis vasa (assembly GCA_026283785.1). Taxonomy (NCBI): domain Eukaryota; kingdom Metazoa; phylum Chordata; class Aves; order Psittaciformes; family Psittacidae; genus Coracopsis; species Coracopsis vasa. Next base: position 22,785 of record JANHGB010042752.1, on the reverse strand, counting down.
GCAGGCTCTGAAGCTCAAGAGCCTGTTTTTCATCTTGTGTTACTTCATACAGATCCAACCAGCCAGGCCAGTCTGCATGGACCCAGGCCAAGGACTGCACTTGCTACAAGGTGCTATGAAGATTTCACGTTCCCAGAGAAATGAGGCATCATCCAAGAAGTCTGTGCCTAGTTCTGGAAGAGAAAGATACTGCTTTGCTTTACATCCCAGTTACTTCAGTAATGCACAGAAGTCATATCAAAACCAATGTCCTGCCATGGCAGTGGTCATTGCATTAGTTGGACTAGATCTGAGAAGTGAGCTAAAAAGAGCCATGAGCTCTTGTTGCCACGTGCTGGCTCTCACAGGCAGGAGATGTGAACACCACAAGTTGTTCTGCTTGGTGGGATGCTGAGCTGTCCCTCAGTCATTGAAATGCACTACCCTGATCCCAGTTCCTTGGCAAACTTCCCAGGGAAGCAGGTCACTGGATAACAAAAGCCCATTAACTGGGTTTGCAAGCTGCCCTGCTAAACCAGGTTTGTTTGAGACTTGAAGCATCGCAAAGCCTTGTGTGATGGGAGACTTGGAGGGATGCAGAGGACCACATTAGCAGATGGAGGCAAGTGTTAACATCCTACAGCACCAACAAACACGTGCCTGGGGCAGCCTGCAAGAGACAACATGGGATGGACAGCCCCAGCAAGGCTCTGGGGAAGGACATGACAATACACTTGGACAAGACCATATTAATATTACATAGCAGAAACTAGTGGATTGGGAGATAATCTCATGCCCATAGAGAAGTCCTTGGGAGCTATGCGGGCTCTGGAGCCGTCGTCCTGCACAGCTTCCATTGGGAAAGTTCCTCTGGTTCACAAGCAGAGCTGGCTCAGCTCTGGTTTTGTCTGGTTTACAGGGGTTTGGGGCTAAACTGCAAGGTTTGAGAAGAGTTTTCTTCAAGAAGATAAGTTTAAGGGTAGGAATATTCTGTCTGCCATTGGTACAGCAAAACCTCGGTGGTTTTCAATGAGCTTTTCCTTTCCTTTTTTAACCTCCCTTTTATTTTAAGAACCCCCTACTCAGAATAAAGCATCTCAAAGAATTCTCTCTTCCTCTCCCCTGTTTTAATTTGGGCTTGGTTTTATTTATTCAAACTCAGCAAAGAATAACTGCAAAAAGCTGGGATTTTTCAGAGGGGGTTGATGAGGTTCTATAAGCCAAAATGTGGCCGCTTTCTGCAACCTCAGACCTGAGTCCAGCTCTCCTGCTTCCCCCCTTTGCCAGGGGCTGAACTTCCCTTTGAACCCACATTGAGCTGAGTGAAGAAGCAGTTGGATGGTAGGCTGGTGGTTCTAGAGGGAGAGGGGGAATAACTGGTGTTCAAGGTAGGAAGACACTGAAAAAATAACTTGATGAATACTTGAGGAATTAACTGAGAGCCCCTCTCCCAATTCCAGCATCTCTGGAGTGATTTGCAGTTAATACAAAGCGCACTGAAGGAAGCTTCGGAATGAAACATCATTCCAAATGCAATAGAATCCAAGCTGGTTTTTTACTCCAAGTGCCAGATTGACACGAATATTAAACACTGAAATGTTTATAGCCTCCTTTCTTCCCAATTAACAGCTTGAGTTTACAACATGTGTTCGCATCAAACCCATTTATTTTTTAGCTGGAAAAGATCATTATATCTCCCTTTCTCCCGACTACCCGAGCTTCACCTCCTACTTGTTACAGTCTTCTGCTCCTGCCAAGATTCAAACAGAACACAGACTTAGTGGCAGAAAGAAATCAAAGGGAAGGAGCAAGCAATAGATGCTGTTTGCTCTGATGAAGTGAGACAGTTGCTTTGCACATGAAAGCCAGCACTGTGAGTAAACTTGAAAATAGCATTTTTTTCCCTAAGACATGCCTCAAAATTGATATTTCACCCAAGAATGGCTCTCCCAGGAGCTGTGCAGCACATGTGGTACTTGCTGCTACAACACTGCTGTGCTGGCAACCCTTCAATAGACCTTCATTAGCACTGATGGGTGCTTTTGGGCTACAGAACCTGAGACATGCTTTGGAAAGCAGTGCCCTGTATTCCCCCATCCTATCCTATTTTCGTGATGGGGAAGTTAAGATCACAACATTAAAGCAGTGGGATTGATGGGTGGCACGGGGAAGCTCTTTCAGACTGGTAGATACAACAGTGAGCATCACACTACTACTTTTGACTTCTGACTTCTGGATATGTAAGATTAAGCAAGAAACCCAGATCCTGTGCTCCCATCTGTTTGCTAGAGATAATGGCAATGCTCTGTTTTCCAGGAATGTTGGAAAGACAAATATAGCTTTCAACTGTATGAGAGAGAACTGCAAAGAGGAAGGCAATAAGAGTTCTCCTTGTCCATGGGGGATAACATGAGAAATAATGGGCTTAAGTTGTAGGAAGAAAGAGTTAGGTTAGATGTTAAGAAAAGCTTCCTAATGAGAAAGAGAGTGAAACCCTCAGATAGGTTTCCCTGCTTGGGAAGCAGTCTCCATCACTTCAGGTTTTTAATGATACATTAGACAAGCATCTGAAGTGGTTTTTGGGGAGCTGCTGGGAGGTGACATTGCCAAGGGGAATCCTATGGGCTCTGCTTTCCCATTTCCTATGAAAGACCAAGGGACTTGGTGACAGGCACCTGGTAAGTGCCTTCAGCTATGTCTTGCTTTGAAATAGCTGGGGTTAATGTTTCATTCCACTCTTCCTATGCCTTTCCCCCCTCTTTCACTGAAACCACAAAGGCTTAGGAGTGGCAATGCAGAGGAATTGCAGATGCTCCCTCATCCCTGCTCCAAAGGTGCTGTGTCAAAAGAAGGAGAGCAATAGAGAGGAACTGAGCAAAACTGGAGTCAGCACACATGGGACCTCGGCAAGATGCACACAGAATGTACTCAGAGCCTGGGCACGGAGCAGTTTATAGCTTGTGTAGCCATGCCCTATTGCTCCCAGTTCATGCTTGCCTGGAGATCAATTTTCAAAGCTTTTGAAGTCTGAGATCCTCTGAATCCCTTGGGATTTTATCATTAAACCCCTCCAGAAAGAGCAAGTGTCTAAGAAACAGCATGGCCCAGAAGCTGATGGCTCAGAGATGCTCTCAGAGAGACTGAGGCACAGCAGAGGAGGAGTGAAATGCTGAGGAGCATTCCCTAGCTGGACCCTACACACCCTGCAATGCTGGGAGGGCAGTGAGGAGGCTTTGATTCCTACATCTTCATGGGGGAAAAAGCAAAGAAGTAGCTCAAGAGGCTGCCCACTTGAGGCTTGTTCACCCCCTTGCCTGCCCTGGTATGTAAGGCTGCTGCTATTAGCAGCCTTACATTACCTAAGGAGGGCTGACAGCAAAGATGCTCCTGAAGAGCAAGAGGGAGGGTTAACCCATTGCCTTGCAAAGGCTGCAGCATGTAGGTACATGAATACAAAACATCCAGCAGCTTTTTACATACAACTTGAGCCAGAGCAAGCAACACCAGATCCTGCATGAACACCCAGCTGCTCCACACACCCATGGGCATTGCAAGAGGCCCATCTATATGATCACACACACCTCCATGTGAGCCCAGGGCTGGCTGTGCCAAATCTCAGCATCCGGCTGAAGATGCTCGTCAGCTAGAGGCAGCTGATGATGGAGATGTTTCCATCTCTGGAGGTCAGAAGGGACTGCTCTGCCCTGCCAAGGGGTCTGTAATATCACCCATTTGTGACCAGGATGTGCTGAGCTACCCAAGGTATAATCAAGCAAAGTCTCTGATGGCTGCTGAGGAGTTAAATGCTTGATATTGAAATCCTGGATTGCTGTATTTTATTCCTGTTTCCCTCCAGTAGAAAGCTCAGCTCTGGAATCATTTATTGGACATTGACAGAACGTTTCTTTTCCTCCTTAACATGAAAAGATTTGGGAGGTAGGAATTAATCTCCCATACAAGTCACAAGCTTGGCACGGGTCTACGTAGCTAACTTTGTGCTCAAAGTGCCTTTCTCAGCATTAGTCCTTGAGCTGGAAAGCAGCGTGCAGCAGGAGGGCCACTTCTGAGCAAACACACAGGAAATCTCTCTGGGCCTGATCTATCTTCTCATTGCAGCAGGAACAGGCAGCACTCAGCTCCCTGGTTCGGTGCCTTTGGAAAGCTTGAAAGAGGAAGGACTGCTCAAGGAAATGAAAAACCTGGTACCTCAGAGTGATGGGATTCTGGGTTTTGATGAATTCCCTCGGTCATCTCAGTGTGAGGGCTCAAGAAGCACTCAGAGAATATAACCTTTGAAGTGCTTACCAAAACCCACAGGCAGGACCCTGAAGGGATGCAAGAAAGACAAATGGCTCCTGGCCCCATCCTTAAGCTCACCCCTGCACCTACATGAGCCATCAACCTATAGCAGGACTGGAGCTGTTTGCAGCCTTTAATAGCTCTAACCCCATTAGCACCTCCTCCCCACATCAGTAGGATGCTGACACCCCCTTTTACCACTGGGGTAATCACATCCAGGAGAGCCTGGCTGAATTTATGAGCCCTCACTCCCACCCCAGGTCCTATTAAGCTTCATCAATCATTGCACCAGCAATGCAGCCACCTTTAGCTGGCAGGAAGGTGCTGAGCTACTGCAGCAGAGCCCAACTGCAGGTATCAGTGCTGAGTTAAAAGCAGAGCAGATTGTCCTGTAAATAGAGAGTTGTGTCTTGGGGAGGGCAAGTTCTTAACTGGGATGTTGCTGAACTGGTTGCACATACCTGGAGGGGTATGAATTAATGGAACTGTTGCATCAGTGACCCCTATGCCAATGCAGCATGGGGGTATCTGAGTGCAGACGAAGGCCTTTTGCTTTGGAGGGGGACAAAAGTCTTCCTCTCCCAAAACCGTGTTGAATCATTTCTGCACAGCCTGACCTTTAAAGGATGCAGGGAACACTCTTAACACCCTGCTGGCTGCCTGCCCCATAGAGTGGGAGCACATTCACTCTCCCAGGGTAAAATACCTGCTGTTTCCTTGGCAGCTTTTCCTGCTCTGTCTTGAGGAGGGTGGTTTGTGCTGGAATCTGGGCTAATAACTGCCAGGACAAACAGCAGTGGACCTGCGAGATCCGGGAAGCAGGCAAAAAGAAAGGAGTTCCATCCCCTTTGTGTGACTTGATAATCTTAAAGGTCTTTTCCAACCTAGCTGATTCTATAATCCTGTGAAAGGGGAGGAGGAATAAGGGGTGTTTTCTGCTTTCTGAAGACCATGTTTCTCCAGCAGGACACTGAGAGTTCCCCCATTGATGACAGGAAGGGGATGCAGCAGGGGAGCCCTTACACCTTGTCTCATGCTGTGGTACGATGGGGAAGGCTCAGCCAGGCTGGGCACTGTGACCAGAGAGTAACAACCCCATGTGTCTGGTACAGCCAGTCTGTCTGTGCTGGCATCCAAGGTGGGGATGCTGGAGGAACCTGCTCCGGTCCTTCCCCTGACCCACCACAGCAAGCCCAGTTTATCAATTAAGAGCCTTGAACCTCCCCATTCCCAGTGTCCATAACGAGGAGGATGCTACCTCTTTGTGCAGAGCATCTACAGCCAGGACAGAGACCCCAGAGCCAACACAAGCAAAGGAATACTCTCCTTCCAACCTCTCTTTCAGCCCTCTCCCAGGCTCAGCTTTGAGGGGTACTGACCAAGACAGGTCCCAACTTAGGCTCCTCTGCACAAAGGCAGTTTGCCTGTTACTAACACGTTCTCCCAGACTAGCCTGTTGCCTCAAGGGCTATTCACAACACAGCCGTGCAGAGACAGTCAGAATCTTTCATTCATTCCCAAGGGAAGCAAAGGAGAGACTTTAATTATCAGCCAAGTCCAACAAAGCCAATACATCCAGGTTAATGAGCATCCCACTGGCATACACCTTATCCGAGCAGGTAGGTATTTCTGCTGTAATTGAAAAGCAAAGCTATTCACTAGACAAGAGTTCTTTTTCAGTAATCCAAGGGACTTTCTTTATGCAATTAAACTGCTAATGAGACCTCTTAGTCCTTCCTGCTTTTCTTTCAGTATCTTCCCACTGAGGCACAGCACTGGTATTGTATTAGATACAAACAGGGCAAGTTTCATTCATTTGGGGCAGTTGATGGAGAAGAGTGCTGCTAGGACCCTTCTCCTCCTTCCCTTCCCCAGGGTTTCTGCTGCAGGCTCTGATTCCTATGCTTTCTTACACCCAGGAATCCAGCTATAAATGCTTATATCTAAGCTCTTCCTTAGGGTTAACTTCACTGGTTTTAGTGCTAGCTATCTCTGTTTAAGATGCTCATTGTATGTATCCATAACTATTCCTTCTAAGCTTCCTTCTCACCTAAACTGCTAAGCAGTGCCTTCTTCTATTTGCTGGCTACAACAGTGCTAAAGGAGATGAATACTGAAGTAGGGACTCCTGCAGTCTAATCTCCTGAGCATGGTGAAACCACACAGAATTCCTGCTTTTCCAGGGTAAAAAGGAAAAGAACAACTTAAAACCCACACTTCTTTCAGTCTAAAAATCACCGCTAGGATTTACAGCAGAGCTGAGGGCATGAACTTCCTATTCCTCCTATAGAAAGTCTTTTGTTTCTTCCAAAGGTCAATCCTGAGCAATGGTTTTGGTGTTTGGTAGCGATGTTCCAATGTAATTGCCTTGCTCTGAAAAGAGCTGAGGCTCGTGTGGATGTGACTGGGCTTGCAAGTGTTTAAGCTCTTCAGGGAAGCTGCATGTCATACTTGGTTGGTTTACAGCTGTAAACATCATACAGACAGAAGTGTTGTAGTTCTGTACTCAGGTTGTACCTGCTCATACTCGTATTCAAGAGCAGATGGACTGCAGAAGAAAGAAGAGCAGAATTCACTGTTTTGCCCTTCTTTCTCACCTCTGGCACTGCTTTGCTATCTACCATACCCAGTGCTATCAGCCCAATGCTAAGCACTGCAACAATAGTGATAGAAACACAAACCAGCTTTTCTGAGCTACTATTAAGAATGATTATAGATGTAATTATAGATCCCCTGATGTTTGCATTAAAATGTTTGGAAGCCTTGTTGAAGGCCAGAACACAGCCATACTAAATATGGATTGCTCTGTCTAATCACTTGATGCCATATTCTTTCCAGGGTCCCCAGCACAACAAGAGAGGGAATTTATTAGGCTTAAAGACAATTGAAAGGATGTTGTTTTAGCTGTTAAGATACCTAATATTTATAATTCCTTCTTTTCCTATTCAGAGCATTTACTATTCCTCTCTAAAGATTGAGTAAAATCAGGATGAGATAAAGGCTGGAAAGGTAATGGGCAACTCTGTGCCAGCAGACACTTCTCCTTCTTTGCAGATGCTCTGGAAGATCTTGGAGCTTTGCCTGGTTGGGAGCATCATAAGCTCCTGAAAACCTGACTGCAATGTTTCTAGATGGGGATCACACTGCTCCATGCTACTCAACTTGTAAAGACTGAAAATCTGTCTACTTTGCACAGTAGCTGCATCCAACTGACTGCAGAGCCCATATAGGGTTAGTATTTGCATATGCAAATGAACATGCACATATGCTAATAATTACATTTAAAATCATAGAATCCCAAACTGGTTTGTGTTGGAAGGGACCTTAAAGCTCATCCAGCTCCAACCCCTGCCACGGGCAGGGACACCTTCCACTAGA
>JANHGB010042747.1:29070-44154 GCA_026283785.1 Coracopsis vasa | reverse complement strand
AGAGTACCGAAGAAATTATCGCCGGGTCCTTTATAGACGTCGTCAAAGTGGTAGCGGTCCAGATAGTCCAGCAGTGAGCTGTCCCAGCCGAGAGCCTGTTCGCGAGGGAAATGACCTTTAATAATGGAACAGGCACAGATGCTTTTGAGTAACAAGTCTTTGTCATCCTCTGTGAGAAGAGCAAGCCAGCTCCCACTCAAATCATTTTCCATCTAAATAGCCAGAAGAGATAAGGGAGTAGGTAGTATATTCCTGTTGAGGATGGATTCAGAAAACTTGAGGAATTATTATGCTGACAGCTGAAAATGTCTGTATATCTGCATGGGAGGGTGTGGAATTCACTGGCATCATCAAGCCAGGTAATTTTTTCCTAATTCCACAAAAATCAACAAAATAATAATAATAAAGCAAAATAATAACAAATCCCTTCAGGTGTGAGTAGGGATGATCCTTATTAGTGCCTGAATGAAGGAATTGGGAAGTTTTAAGTAGCATAATGAGGAAAAATCCTTATATCAAATGTGCTGATTTATTATATTCTTTGATCTTTTTAGTGAATTACTTCCATCAAAGATGAAGAATATAGCTCAGAATCAGGAACTGGGGCAGCACAGAAGTAGACCCAAGTGACTAGCAGTATATTGAGTGCTGTTTCATGGTAAGCATAACCCAGTCTACATCCAGGCTGCTGCTGACAGGGTTGTTATGCTTCTCCTCTGCCCAGCAGAGCTCCTTTGGGATGGAATTGCTTTTCCTGCGGTGATATAGGCATGATAGACAGCTCTGTTAGGAAGAGGGAAAAGAGGTAGGGTTGTTTGGAAACGGTGGTGTGTAGAGCATGAAAAAGCACAGAGGAATAAGGGGGAAAGCTGAACAAGTGTTGCATGACAGATAGTTAAAAATCAGTGTGTAAAAGTGGCAGGAGGCAAGATTTTAAGAGGTTAGCCAATTCTGAAAGAGTAGAGGACCCCATCTCCTTCTTTCCTGTGGCTGTCTTCAAGCTGAAACAGAATGAATGTGTCGCTGTTACGAGCACTGGGTGGTAAAAGGTGATTCCCTAGAAAACTTGCCTCTTGCAGTTACCTGCTGAAGGCAAGCTCCAAATCTAAGCCATCATCTACCAATGTGAGCTTTCGGGGTGCAGCTTTACACTTTGCCTGGTGAAAGATAACTAGGTTGCTGTTGAATGTTACTTCTCTTACTTGTGGTGTACTTTAAAGTAATTAGAGTGACCTTGGGATTAATCGCTTTGGTGACCTGATCTGTCAGCTCTCCATCTCCCTCTTGCCTGCCTTGGTGTGTCAGATCAGCTCACTGAACTGATTCTATCTCAAGATCTGGTGTGAGGGGCAGGGAGGTGGCATGTGACAGCAGAGCAGGTAGGAGCAGGACGCTGCCTTCAGTAGCAGCCCTCAGCCAGCCAAGAATCAAGTGTAATGTGAATCCACATCCTTAGTTCCTCTCTGAGCCTGACCGCTGAGCAGTAAAGCCTGGTGTAAAATCCTGGGGTTTGGCCAAATCTTTCCTGCAGTGTGGAACGCGAAGGATTTTAAGGATATATATTTCCTGCTTTACAGTTTTATAGCAACTTCAATTAGTCCTGAGCATCTAACTGCATGTAGCTTAATTTGTGAGGGTTAAAGTAACCCTACATTAATTGTTACCAGTCGTGATAGTTGGATTAAGGCCATGTGTTGACTTTTCAAGATGAATGTGCAAATCTGGTGGCTGTGAGGGATGGTGCTTGAAGTTTTATGCTGTAGAAGGGCATTGATGAATGTAGGTAGGATGTTAAGATCAGTCTTCATTTTCTGTACAGGCTTGTAGCTTGTGCTAGCAGCCAGTACACTTAAACTGAAGAAAATAGTAGTGTTTGGGATATATGGACAGATACGGCTTTGCAGATCATGCACTGTTCCTTGAACAGCCCTTTTCATTAAAAATTCATGTCCTAAAAGTATTCATTAGGCTCAGCTTCTACCAGTAGTAACATGGAGAGTTAAACCTTTGTCATGATGAGCATTTGCCTTTGGCCTAGTGGATTTATTAATGTGGTTTCGTGTCTGTGGTGTGTAGGTGGGGAGGAGGAACTGCACACAGTGATGTCTGCTTCATAATAATAAAGTGCAAACTGAATTTGGTTACTGAAGTCATTGGATAATTGTAAGGAGCAGGTACCTTCCCAAAGTATCAAGTCTGATATGTGAGCATAGATATATAGGGATCCAGTAGTACTTGTCAGCTTTGAGTTTTAAAAGTTGCAATTGTATAAGAAAACACTGTGGCTTAAAGAATGCAGGTGACATTTAGTGGTCTTGCACGCTTTTAGGTTGTGTTATTTGCAGTTGCTCCTGTGTTCAAGCTGATCTAATCGGGCTCTGAGCTGTTGGGAGGGAAGATATAACAGCTTCCCGTCAGCAGGTGCCTGTCACCCAGTAAGCAGCCTAAGTGACAAGGTTCTAAGTACCATCTTCTGGCAAGTATATCAGATATCTTCCAGAATGGAAATAGGGAAGGAGAGAAATGTCTCCTACTGTCTTTAATTCAGTTGAAAATGCTACTTAAATATACCCAGTGAGCTGAGTTGATTTCACATTGGTACCTTTTTGTCAAGGCACACATTGGGTGATACCTTTTTTTTCCTACTTCTCTATTTGTGAGAATAAAAGACAAAATGCGTCCATTCAAGCAGGTAATCCCCAGAGCACAAACTCCTTTTGAGAGTTTGGGAAGGTATTTTCACAGCCGTGTTGGATTAATTTGCATTTAGAACTTTAGATTCAGTGCATAATGGCTTGACCTTACTCTGTCTGTAATTCTGCAATACTCTTACTCATTACACAGCTGGTACTTGCTGCATTACTACTGAAAAATAGGCTGAGATATGCATAAAATGCAGGTAGTGCTGTCAGTGCCACTTGACCCAGCCACAGAAGGAGGAATGTGTTATTTTTAAAGGGATGTTGGAAGCTTCTAAGCCTAAAATTAGATCTCCAGTAGTAGGTCAGATTTGGATCCGTTTGTAGTGATCTCCATGGCTCTTGCAGGGGCTGTCCTTTTTTGCAGCCCTTCAGAGCATATTTGCAGCTTCTTTCCATGCTGTCAATAATTCCAGCTGCATTGCAGGCTGCAAAATGAGATATTACTTGATGATCTTAAAGGTATTTTCTAGCCTAGTTGATTCTATGATAACTGTGAGTGTCAAAGCACCAGCAACTCTAGTGTGGTGGATCCTGAATTAAAGCGACCAGATAGTGCTGCTGTATTCTCAGCTCTACGTTTTTTCTCCTTGTCCTCTCTTTATGTAGACTTGGAGTAGTGAGATAAGCTCTCCATTAAGCTGTAATATTGCCTGAGTAATTTAAGTAGACCTGTAGTCAGAAAAGGTGTTGTAGAGAACAACTGATTTTGTGTGTGTGTATCTATTTTATGGCTGTACAAGCTGGAGTTACTCTCTGTGAGGCTGAGACATGACTGTAAAATCAGTGTAGGATCTAACCTTGGGCTTCATGAATATGCATAAATCTGCAGGAGAATTATCTTCCAGCATTAACTCTTTGAATAAAGAAATAATTTGGCCACCTGCTGGCTGTGAAAGCTGACCTTGTTCTCTCATTTGTAAAAGGGAGTGGAAAGCTTCCAAAACTTGGAATTTTGAACCATTTCCTCTTCTCAGAAATTACCCTGAAGAAGACAAGCATTTAAGCTGTGAAAAATGGAAATGAAACCTTTCTGCTGGAGTTAACCCTGGTCTTCAACCCATTTGCCAATCTGTATTTGTAACTCATTTCCTAAATAATGTTGAAGCTTGAGGAAGGGCATTGATGGTAATTTCAGTGTCTTCACTTTACTGTTTTCTTCACATGAATTGATGTTTTCTCTGCTGTACAATGACAAGAGGGAGCTAATAAGTGTGCTACTTGTTGGCTTTTATGTATAGTGCCAAGCTTCTGTGCTTCTCTTAGTACCCTTCTCCAAGTGACCACAATGTACAGTTGCCCCTCTTCCTGTTTGGTTTTGGGAACAGTGTTTGTATTGCAGTAGGGGATCATACTGCAGGCAGTATAATGATACCCTCTGGTCATCCAGTTCTGTAAGAATTATTTATGAATAGGGAAAGGAAAAAGGGAAGGAGAATTAACTGTGATCATTTCTTTGTGGGATCCAGTATAAGGGATGTCTTTGCTATCCTTTTTTTCTGGATTATTATATTGAATTTTAAATAAAGGCTTGTGCTTAATTTCTTTTTATCAAGTATTTCTGGTTTGTGTAAAATGGGACTTTCTAAAAGCACAGTGGGTTTGGATTTGTGCAAATAATGAGGTATCACAAGAAAACTAGCATGTGAATTTACAGTGGGGGGCAATGGGAATCCTTTTTCCTTGCCACAAATAGAAGCTGACTTACTGTTAGGATTGGGGTCATGTTTGAGTGCATGCTTTTTGCTCTATGCAGGTGTGGTGTCACTGTCTGTCTGGGGGAACTTCTTCCTTACTCAGCATCTGGCAACGCTTTCCTCTTAGCCTCATTCTTTGCAGACTGGTAAGAAGTGTTCTCCACACCCCGGCTTCTCTGATTTATCCTGGAATTCATCAGGTCCCTGAGGGATCCCTGCCTCTGTCACTCTAGCCTGATAGCAAAGAGAGCAGATTGGGATGGAAACTTGTAGTCATCTTTTCATGTAGTTCATGAAAGGGGGGATATTTTTATGTAGATCAGCGTGTCTGTAGAGATTGCCTCAAAATCACAGAATGACTGAATTATCTGCTTTCAAAACCCACTTTTTATGTGTGTCACAGTAAATGTCTACCACATGTTGTCTATACGACTGTTAAAACTTTATACAAATTTCTGGTGAACTTCTTATGTTTAATGCTGATTTTCACACTTTTTATTGCCCATTTGATATGTATTTCATGTGTTTCTGGTCCATACTTAGCTTGACTGTGTCTGTATTTACCTTTAGGCTTGATCTGAAGGGCATTTATCAGTGCAGACAAACCCTGGTTTGAGTTTTACATTCCAGAGAGCTGAATGGCTTCTGCTGTCTATAGGTGGATTTATTTGTGTGCCTCTTTCTTTTAACTAAGTTTATGAGAGATTTTGTGGCTTGGATTCATTTCTGTGTTAGTTTTAGTAAATTAAAGATGGTTTCCTCATGTAGATGTTATTTACTGAATTCAGCCTCTTGTGAGAGAGAGCTGTTGAGAGGTTCACTCAAGATTTCCCTGTGTCTCTGTTGTATATAGAAAAACACCATGAGAATTCATTTGGGTTATTTGTGTAATGAAACTATTGGAATAGGAAAAAGGAAATGGGGCATTTACTTCCAGATTACCTGTGATAGCACAGGTGAGCATCACCTTCTTGTCTTGTGTCCTTTTCCATCTATTTAAAGATGACAAGATAGTTCGAAACCAAAGAAAACAGCTTATAGGGACCAAGGAAGAGAAAACAAGGTAGGCTAACCCAAGCTGAACAAGACCAACTCCCTCTTCCCCTCTGTGTTGAACCTTTTAAAGAGCTCTCTTCAAGCTGATAGCCCTTTCCCTGTTGTGAGCAAGGAACAGCAGCTTTCATCAAGCAATTTGCTTTCTGCTTTCTTTGCAACTGTAGTGTTAAAAATGCAAACTCACTTTTGCTGACGTTGCAAGTGCGTTGTACTTCCTGGTGGCTTGTTGGGAGAACTTAATTCACTGAGGTCTTTGGGGGAAAAAAAGCCTTTCTAGGTAAATATTTGATCATGCATTAGAAATGGTTTCTCACTTTCATGCAATGAGGCTATTTGGTTTTCAGATCTCTTTAATCCTAAGATTGGCTGTTACAGTGCTCCAAGACCTGTAATAATCAAGTAAAATGTGTCTTTGGTGTGGTATGGAAGCAGAGGGTTTGTAAAGGAGATACTGAAAGACATACAGGGTTCTTAGTGAGGGTTACTGCTGCTGCCAGAACAGTTGCCTTGAATATTAGTACAGCTGGATGGAGGGTAGATGTCCATCTTTCCACTCCACTTTTAATGGAGTAACATGAAGTTTAGAACAAATTGTCTCCAGTGGGTTAAAAGTAGAATGGGATTAGAAAATATGTCTTTAAAGAAAAGGAAAGAATAGATGTTAATGGGGTCCTTATTAAATGCCTTGGTTTCCATGAATCAAAGACATGAAGGTAAAGAACCACATCAGCACCAATTGCCTGATGGTTTTCGGGTCTGTTACAGAATAACAAGTGAAATCTTTAATTTTCTGGAAGAGTGAAGAATGCTCCTTTCACTTAATCCAATGTGTTTTCTCCTTCAGATGTGTGCTCTGCAGTTGTTTTCACAAAGCTCTACTCCAGACTCACTCTCTGCTAGTAGCCTTCTTCAGCAGCTTCACCTTAGCAAAGCTTCCAGTTTGGGGAATGGTGCTGCCATGCATTTGGCTTCCTGCACATCTCTGTGCTCCAAGCTCGCTTGCTTTTGGGCTGAAGCTTTTTTGGTAATTAACCTAATAAATGCTAAATGTGAACAAAGTGTTTCCCAAATCCAAGGTTCTGTCCAGACCATTTCTGCACTTGATGAGGCTGTAACTTTGCTTCTGCTTCTTGCCTACACTTTACAGCTAAATGAAGGAAAAGTATTCATGGCTGTGTGCAGAGCACAGCAGGGCCTTGGCTCCTGCCTTTTTGTTTGGTTGGTTTCTGCTTTGAAACCAGGTGTATGAGTTCTTAGTGTGTGTAGTTGGGCAGGAATGAAAGCTCTTTGCTTTCTGATGCTGTTTTCTGCATCTTAACAGCTTTATGTTGAACCAGCTTCTTCAAAAGCAAGACCAGGGTTTGATCGGTTTTACTCTTCTCATAGCCTGCCTTGCAGCAACGCTTGTGACCGTGTTGCTCTGCAGCCTGCTCACCTCTCTGATACAACAGAAAACAAACCACTGCTCTAAAGCTCATTTTCTACCAGACTTTAAGTGGATCAGTTCTCCCGTGCTGTTGTGTAAGTGCTAGATTTGATGCAAGAGAGAGAAAAGGGAAGCGATTGCAGGGCTGGGAGGCCACTGGGTTTGGTGCTGGCTTACCATAAGCTTGGCATGGCTTGTGCCATTGCACCCTGATCGTCTGTGTCCCTGTTTGTGTTGTGATTATGATTCATTCCTCAGGTATTTATTTTGCTGGCCAAGTTGGAGGTGTTTAGGACTAGGAGGTGTTGCCATGTACTGTAAAATTTACCTTTGCAAACATCATGTGTGGTGTTGAAATGATCATCTTTCAAAAGCTTGTGAAGTTGGAACAAGTAATAAGCCAAACTTCTCTATTCTTTGGTTGAGGAGGTACACACAGGTGAGGCATTTGCTTGTATATTTTGGTCTCTTAGAGGCTTCTCATTCCTGGCCTCTAAAGAAACAAAACTCATAAGACAAGAATGGTTTTCAGAGATTTACAGTGGGTTAAAAGACAGGAAACAGGGTTGGGAGTAAATAGTTGTTTCTCACAGAGAAAGGTTATTCCGAGTGAAGCGTCCTGCCAAAGAGGAGTGCTCGTGCAAATACACCCTTTTCCAGATGATTTCTGAATAATAAGGTGGTCAAATTGAACCAAATTAGTCAAATTTGAAATGAATTTTGAATTGAAGGATGGAAGATCTGCTGAGTGGTAAAATGGTAGTTTCAGTGGCCTTAAAACATTTGCATAGGGAGAGGAAATGACCCTGGTTTCATGTGCGCAAGTAGAGGCACAACTACCAAAAGAGAAGTAGACTTTAGAAAGTATTTGATAAAGAATGGGGAATCCTAAGCAGTAAATGACTATGATGTTGTGATATGAACTTGTTACTGCAAACTCTGAAGTGTAGAGTGCTTGGAACTGTGTATATCTCAAGAAATAGAAGTGTAATATATGGATGAAAAGACATCAGAGATGATTTGAGATACGGAGCAGCTTCTAAATAGAGGGATTGAATTTTGGAGACCCTCACTTCAGATGGAGTTGGCCAATTCCCATAAAATGATGAGCGATATAAAGAAGCTGAAGGTGATTTGTTCTTGCTTAAAAAGCATCCCTTCTGTTTGAGCTTGGGAAATAAATGTCCAAGGTTAAAATAAGCTGAAGTTCTTGTGCAGTGTGGACACTGCACTGCTGTTGTGTACTTGCTGAGGGTGAAATGGGAAACACGAGTGGCTTTAAAAAAGGGGTTGAAAGAGCCACAGTGTGCCTATTGCTGGCTATAGAGTCTCTGCCACAGGTTGCATCCGAGATGCCCAAGACATCAGGCAAGGGAATATATATATATGTTCTTACAGTCTTTACATGAGGATTTACATCTGAGGATGTTGGGCTTGGTGGACATTTTATCAAACTGATGTAGGAGGTTTTGATTCTGTGTTATTTAGCGCTTTTCTGATCAGGTGATAGGCTCAGCCCTTATGAAGGGGGTTGTATTCTTCTGATATGGGTTACATATCATCAGTACATCAGTGTTGGTATATGCCTTTATGGTAAGAAAGTCATCACAAAGCTGCATGTTGTCCAAGCTGACACTTAATTCTGCTTTCATTCTAAATGGCACCAGAGCAATTTGAAGAATGATAACAATGTTAGACTGGAAATCTGTGCTTTGCTTCTCTCCAGTGCCTTTTGTAAGTGATACTGTTGCTTCTTCAGTGTTTGGAGAAACACTGTTAGAGGACATCTTGACTGTCCAATCTCTTAAACATGGCAAGTTCCCGTACAGGATCAGTGCTTAGTGTTCATGCAACTGGCGAATATCAAAGACTATTCTGTGTTAATGTAATAGCAAAATCTGCCAGTTTACTCCAGTAATGTATTCTGAAGCTTAATAGGCCTCTGTTTACTTGAAACAGTGACCTTAAATAACTAACTGAAACAGCTTTCCAGCTCCACAGCTTGCCCTTGGGGGTTCTTGCCAGTCATTTTGGCTTTACAATTCCATTTTCATATAATTAAAACTTCTTCTGTGCTGTGTGGAAGACGCACAGAGCAGAAGCTGCGGATGTCCTGAGCGTTCTCAAACGTACAAAGTAAATGCATTTGGAAAAATAACTTCTCCTCTAATCTGCTTAGCATTTAAAGGTCACCTGCAGTTGGAGGGTGTTGTTCTGGTGCTCATTTCACTGTCTCAACTGAATGCAGAGCCTTCTTCAAGATCTCTGCCCTGATACTGAGTGTGCTTTAAGCTAAGCTGAGGTTTCAGGTATAGCTTGGTTAATTTTGGGGCAGTTTGCGTATTCTCTCAGTACTCAGATTCCTGCAGCAGTGGTGGCAGACTGCAGTTGTCAACTAGAGGGAAGCTAATAGCTGCTAAGCATGGAATTTCTAATGTAGTTTTGCCTCTCTACAAGCCAGCGTGGTAATTTCTGTAATTAAAAATCCTAGGTAGGTTTTACCATGTTGGAAACTGAATCACTAAGTGATTTCTTGGACTTGGTTTCTGTTTGGCTTGTAGAATTTGGCATTTGCATAAGCCTGGACACCTTGTTGCTTTGGTTTTGTTCAGGTTTGTAATGTAAAGTGTTTAGTAGTACTTGTGAGAAGAAGAATAGTTTCCAAAATCAAATGTCTAGAAGAAACGCAGGGAGGAAATTCATCAGTTACACTTCTGAGTAATTTTCCTAGAGTTCTGTAGGTTGCTTTCCATGTAGGAACAATTAAAGACCCAACTAACGTGCTTTGTTTTCTCTCCTTACGCAGGTCATGATTCTCATTTTCTCGTGTCATTCTCTTGAAGAGAGGAAATGATTGTAGTGGAACGTGTTACAAATAAGCCACTGATCCGGAGCCTTCTCAGTGCAGAAGCATTGATAGAAGAGCAGATATAGCCCTTCTCTTGTTTGTGTTCTGGGATCTGTCTTCTTAAAAAGGGAAATAAAGATGACGACTTCGTCTATCAGGCGGCAGATGAAGAACATTGTGAACAATTATTCAGAGGCCGAAATAAAAGTTAGGGAAGCAACTTCCAATGACCCATGGGGTCCTTCCAGTTCGCTCATGACTGAAATTGCAGATCTGACTTACAATGTGGTGGCCTTTTCTGAGATTATGAGCATGATCTGGAAACGACTGAATGACCATGGCAAGAACTGGCGACACGTGTACAAGGCCCTGACTCTCTTAGATTACCTGATCAAAACTGGTTCGGAGCGAGTGGCGCAGCAGTGTAAAGAGAATATTTTTGCTATCCAGACATTGAAAGATTTTCAGTATATTGATCGAGATGGTAAAGACCAGGGCATCAATGTGAGGGAGAAATCCAAGCAGCTGGTCTCTCTTCTGAAGGATGATGAGCGACTCAAGACAGAGAGGGCCCAAGCCCTGAAGACCAAAGAACGCATGGCTCAGGTGGCCACTGGAGTGGGTAGCAATCAGATCACCTTTGGCCGTGGCTCCAGTCAGCCAAACCTATCCACCAGCTACTCGGAGCAAGAGTACGGAAAGTCTGGAGGATCCCCAGCGTCTTACCATGGCTGTAAGTACAAATACACAGGCAAAAGAGGGTTTTCTTTCTTTTCTTTTGAGAGATTTTGTACTCTCTATGACTGCCTGGTGGTGGCTGGTTTCTTCTCTGAAGGAACAAGGGATAGGACAAGAGGAAACAGCCTCAAGCTGCACAAGGGGAGGTTTAGGTTGAATAATAGGAACAATTTCTTTCCCAAAGGGTGCTCAGGCATTGGAACAGATTGACCAGGGCAGTGGTGGAGTCACCGTCCCTGGAAGTGTTCACAGACTGCGTAGATGAGGCCCTCAGTGACATGGTTTGGTGGTGGCCTTGGCAGTGCTGGGCTAGAGGTTTGATTTGATGATCTTAAAGGTCTTTTCCAACCCAGTTGATTCTATGATTCTGATTTGCTTTCAGACATGAGAGTAAATAGTGCCTACTAGGAGGATTAGTATGCTGACTGCAAAGAGCTTTTTGCACTGACTGAGCCTCTGTAGGTGTGCTCAGTGGCACTAATATCTCTTCAAATGACTGGTTAAATATTTGTTTTGGAGAGGATGTGTGTATTGATGTGCATCAGTTTAGAAAGCAGTTGTTTACTGTCAGTTCCCCAAGGTAGCATTGTCAAGCTGCTTTTGCGAACATGTTCCAGTGTTTGATGTGATAAACTCCCAATCTCAGTAAGGAGATTGTGAATTGATTTTGGTTTGGTTGTTTCTGGTTTTAAAAGTACTTGAAAACTTGTTCTGTTGAGTTCTTTAGGTATAATTCAAGAAAAATGAGAACTACAAAGTATTTCCTGCATCATTTGCTACTTGCTTTCTGTTGCTGTTATTTTACTTTGGGAAGAGTATTGGTGTTTAATTTCCTTTATTGCTTGCCCAGCAGTTCTTAGAGTAGTAATGCTTTGAATGTGTCTTATATTTAAATATTTAGACTATCAGCAATTGGTGTGCAAGTATCAGTACTAAACACCGTATTTCATTCTTAAAAACTTAATACAGTGATGTGGGAAGAATGGATTCTTTATAACACTGCTTGAGGGAACTCCCTGTCATGTTAAGAAGAGGCCTGATTTGGCACTAAATCCTTCTTAATATAAGTAATGATCTGATGAAAGCTGCTCTGGCTGGAATGTCAGTGGTTGTGGTCTAATTCTGAAGGAAAAATCTTGTCTTTAAATGAATGCTTATAGTGTGTGGAGGACTGTAACTGAGCCAGTGTGGGGAAATGACTGAGCACCAGTTGGAAGAATCTGCAGTTTGTCATGTCCTGTGTCCCAAAGAGCTGCTCAAATTATAAATCCCTGGGTGGGGTCAGTACCCCCAACATGGCTTTCTGTGGAAGGCAGTAGGATGTAGCAGGACAAATGAAGCTAGAGATGAAGAAAATCTCTATCCATGTAAAGCTATGGAGAAGAGCAGGAAAAATTGTTTCAAAAGGAGATATTTTTAGGATACAGGGTTCCACATCAAAGTTTCCAGGTCTGAGAATGTTCATTTTAATGAGCAGTGGATTAACAAACATCATAGTTTTTCTGTAATAATCACACATGAGCATTGATTCAGTGTGGGTTTTTAAAGGAGAACTTGTATATTGTTATGACAGCAATAACATTTTTGGCTGTTGCTTTTAACTTATACTGATGGACTACAATAACAGTCACTAAGGTTTGCTGAGCACACCTTTGGTTTGTTCCACAGGGTTATTTCTTCACCAGGTCTTAACTGTAATTAGTGCATGTAACTATTGTTTGTCATGTTAAATGCTACCAGAGGCTTCAAACTGTTCCTCACAGCAGGGATTAAGCAATGCAGGGTGTGTTCCTGAATTGGTGTTCCTTGGATACTGTAAGGATTGTGATGGGGGACGAGATGTCAAGAAGCAAGTGTGGTTATTCTTTCAGCACAGGGTGTTGATTTACTGGATACTCTCATTTGCCTGCGGATGACTTTGATGTATATCTCTCTTTGCAGGATTGCTTTTGAGGTAATGATTTCTTAATCTATCTTTCTCCTCCCCCGTAAGCATGTACCTAAGAAGCTTTAGAAATCTCAGGGTTGTTTTTCCCTTTGGGTTCTTCCCCTGTTGTAGACTCCCCTGGACTGAATTCTCTATCAGCAAAAATGCAGATGGTTGTTAGTTTTTATGATCTCTATCTTTTGACGTTCTAATGATTCTTCTATGGTTTAATTGAGTTTCGCAAAGCAACCCAGCACCTTACAAAACAGCTGTGCTAAGTGCTTCTGATAATGGGAAACTTTGTCCTTCATCTGAGGAAAAAAGGAAAGGAGTTTCATCAAAATCCAGACCTTTAATCTTTTACATGAATTCTTGTTATTCTTGTGCCTTCTAAATTTAATGGAAAAGATGTTTTTCATTATTTAAAGTGAAAAAGATTGTATCCATCCTGTTTTGTTTTATTCTAGAATGAGAGCCTTCTTTTGTTCTGAAAATATGGATTGGGTAGAATATGTAAAAGGCATTAAGTTATGCTGAGCTCCTGGGAAATCCTCTCCTTATAACAGCACTAAGATGCGGTTGCTGTACTGTATATTCTGGCAGAATGCTCTTTCATTCCTCTGAGCCTTTGAAGAGGAGATCAGAGGCATTTAGATTTGCAACCTATAGCATGAGATTTGCCTTGTAAAAATGTACATCCACCCTCTTTGCTAAATGTTGAGCATGTCTTAGGAACATTCAGATGGAAATGAAGTTTGGGAAAGTTTAACAACAGCCTGTTCACCACCAGAGCGAAATGAAATGTTTCATCTCTCAGTGGTTTGGTATTAGCGTGTTTTACTTCTGTTCCTTGCTGGATGCAATGGGTGGGTATCACAGGTTTTGGGAATGCATTCCCCTCACTTGAAAAGGTTGTGTTTGGCTATAAAATCTCCTCTTTTTTTATACTTCCCTGCTGAAGAAAAGCAGCCTGAGCTGGCTGGAAGAGCTTAATAGTTTCTCCAGGGCAGATCACTAGGGGAACAAATAACGTCCAATGGATAACATGTCTGGATTGTGTGTGAGGGATCTCTTCCTCCTCCTGTCAGTTACTCAAAGTGCAATATTAGATACATCAGTGGACCCATTTTTTATTCCATTTCTTCAGGGTGTTGCATTAGCTCACTGTATAGCATTGGCTGTAAACATCAAACTACTGCTCTTCTCTAGCTTCTTCAGCATGTGTGTAGGCTGGTGTCTGACAGCGCACATAGATATGGGGTTTTGTATTTGATGTTGAGCCAGAAAGGTTTTTCTTGTAGAGTTGCTGGTCTTTGTGTCCCAAATTTATCCTTTATGAGAAAATAAAAGCAGTATTGATAGCCTGTCCAGAATTCAAGATGGAAAAGGATCTCTTGACTGATGCACCATCATCCCGCACTGCTGCAGGCAGAACACACTGGTAAATAAGGACATTTCTCCTTGTCTCCTCTCTGATATTTTCATCTCATCTCTTAGCAATCCTTTAGAATCCATGGAAAGTGAAATGGTGAAGTCTGAGAGGTTTTAATAAAATCCTTTCCCCCAAAGCTTTGCCTTGATGGCTTTGTTGGCCCTGAAGAGCTGTGTGCTGTAAAGCTTGTGTAATTCTAGGGAGTGCTTTATTACTCATTATCAAGGCAAACGTTTGTAAAAGTATCACTATGGCTTTGCTATCTAGTCTCATAATCTGTGAATTGAAGCCAAGAGAGAGATTGTAAAGCTGAACCAAAATAAAGCTCCTCCCAACCTCCATCTTGTCAACATACTGGGGACAGTTGGCTGTCTTCCTGCTTTAAGCCAACAGCAATATATATATTTACATTAGAAGCTATTAAATATGCCATGACAAAACACATAGAAGTTTGTGTTTCTTTTGGAAGATGTGTAAATTGTATGGAATTGCATGAAATCTGAGAGCAGGTTTTATTTCATGTTAAAGGAATGTTCTTATATGGTGCTGAAATAAATCTACTGGGGAGAAGAGGGGCTATAAGGTCAGTATTTGAGATCTTCTGGGGGCAATAGTTCTCTACCCTCAGTCTGGTTTTGTATCTAAGTATTGTCTTTATGCTAGTCACCCAGTTTTGGAAACCTCTTGTCGTTAGCCTTGTTTCATCTACAGCTGACCACTTAAATAGGATTCTGGATTTATGGCTGCATAGGGAAAAGTAGGGTGTTCTTAATATAGACCTCTTGAGTCTGAACTGTGATGCTGTTTCAAGCCTGGGAGTGCATTTGGAGTTTACTGGTCTTGATGAAGTTCTTCATCCTGTTGGAATGCTCTGAGTTGTCCCAGTTGGGGTTGCTCAGGAAGCAGCAGTGCATTCTGCTGCAGCTCCCCGTGGCTGGGTTGTTGTAGGAATCAGAAAAATGAGGGAAAAAATACTCTGCTTGGAGGGAAGTGACTGACAAAGCCAATTCCTTGGCCTCCCTGCCTCCAGAGATAGTGTGCTTCAGCTTTGAAGGATCCCTGGGAAATGCTGGTCCTCTCCCTGTACTTCCTTCATGTTTTAAAACCAAGTTTACTGAAGCCCTGCTTTTTGAAGAGGTCCAATCCTATTATGCCTAAACCAGGACCTCCCTGTGTTATTTTGGGTCGTACACATGTCCTTTCCTTTCCTTTGGCCATCTGCTGCCTTGGGTTTGGGCTGCACTTAGAAGTGTTGGCAGAG
>JANHGB010042747.1:14457-26396 GCA_026283785.1 Coracopsis vasa | reverse complement strand
AGCTGCTCTGAGGTCTCCCCTTCAGGAGCCTTCTCTTCTCCAGGCTGACCCAGCCCAGCTCTCTCAGCCTGGCTCCATAGGGGAGGTCCTTCAGCCCTGACTAACCCGCATCTGATTAATCTGTCAGTGTTTTTTAATGTGAGGTCCATGGAAGAATTTCAATCTCTGAAGTGCCTTCTAGAGTTAATAAAGGCAAGGAGAATGAATTGCTGAAAAGCCTAGAAGTGAAAAGAAATAAGCTATATCTGTGAGACCCCTTATTATCTGTGTGCAGATCCTGAATGCTGGTCTCTGTTGGGAGCTGTGAGGTAATGTAGCTCTCTGCCAAAGCAAGCCTGCCCTTCCCGTGCACGGCTGGAGGCAAGGACCCACTGTGGGAGGGCAAGTAGAGGCTTGGAGTAGGATGCAATCCCCTTTTCTCACAGCTTTTTAGAGCAAAAATGCCGTGTGCCATTAAAGGCTAAAACTGGTGAGCACTTTAAGTAGTCCTTTGTGTGGAAATGGGAGGAAAATCGTCTGGATTAACCTATTTCACATAATTTTGAAGACATCAGCCTCTTAGTTGTTATTGAATGTACTTTTGTCAACCGAGATGGAAAAACACCTATGCAAAAGGGGCAGGAAATCACATTCTTCCCACAAATGGAGCTGAAAAAAGGAGAGCAGATGATGCCTGCCTGATCACAGTCCAGTTGCTGTCTGTTCTCAGGTGACTGTGGTGTGTCCCATTTGTGTGCTTACCCAGTTTGGAGTTTAAACCAGTTATGACTCTTCTTCTATAACTCCTGCTGAAAAGCGCCTTCTTTCTATTAGCATCTCCAATTTATTAATGGTCAATTTATACTATTAAGTTCTTGCCCCCTTATCCTAAATAGCTTTTCTCCTTCCATAGTGTTATTTAGCAACCTTAAACTGCTCAATCTTCTCTTTGCAAAGATAAACACATAAAATATTCTCTATGCTCAGAAGGGAAACGTTTCCACATCATTTCTGTTTTGAAATCATCTGTCTTGGACTTCATTTCTGCTATGTCAAATGAAATCTGACTAATGCTTTGATGCAGCAGAGCTCATGTTAGTAATAGCCGTATGGGGTGAGTGCCTGGGAGTTACTGTGTGTGTTAGTACTAAAGTAAGTTCTCTCCATCTCTGTCACTTGCAGTTGGTGCTCCCAGTCAGCAGAAGGTGGGCATCAAAGAAATGAGTTTTACTTCTCTCTTAGACCCTTCTGCATTTCTTTATTAGGTAATCTTTGTGAAGGTTGGTCTTTAAGCCAGTTCTTGAGAAACTGTTAGTAAGCTTCCTTGGTGATGGGAAGTATGATGAAATCTCTTCTTTAGCTGGTTCTTTACGTGTTTCGGTTCTTACACTACCCTCTGCTTAACAGTAACATCCTATTCAGCATCAGAAAATGCTTTACTGTGCCCACACTTCTCCTTTTGACTGACAAATCAGAGAAGGAAATGAGTGTTTCTGGTAACCTTGTGTTTTGTTTTTAATTCTCTTTATTCTCATATTTAAGCATATTCAGATTTTACAAACATTTGAAGGTTGTGTTTTCCATGCTGTTGAACATCCTGTTACCTGATGCCATGTTTATTCCTACTTTAAGTCTATAATAGTCCATATAATACATTAGGGAGCCTGTCTGATTGTTGGAGCAAAAGTACTCATTAAGCAGGCTAAATTTAGATACTTTATATAAGAAAGTTTGCAAAAGTGATAGAATAGAGGTATGAGTAATGTCTTTAGTTGAAATAAGGAGCTTGTCTGGTTGGAGCTTCAGGATCAGCACACTGTGGAAGAATTTTCCTGGCTGATAAATGAATTTGTCCCTTTAAAAATGGAGTGGGATGGGATGGCACATGAGTGTATGGTGGAAAGATCAGTCCTCATTTATGGAGAGTCACCTTCCTTCTGGTCTACTGAATGAGAGAGAAGGTGGCACTTTTTGTTTGATAATGTCATTTTGGCCTAAAACCTTGGGGGAGGCAAGACTGGAAGTTAAAGTAGTGTCTGAAAAACTGGTTTTGGAAGTTTTTACATGCTCAATAACTGACCTATTAACAAAGAATTTGATTTCTTTGAGCTTGACATGTTAGTATGAATATATGGTTCCTTTTTCTTAGAACCCAGTATACGTTTGTCAAACAAATGAATTATTCCAACCATTAAATACAAACATGCTGAAGTAAGAGAAGATTTCTGTGTGACTGATTGGAATGCTAGAGAATTACCTGAGAGAGCACCAAAAAATGTTTAATGACTGTGTAATGACAAACCTACTAGTTTTATCCCATTGGGATGGGAATTTCTGCATGCTCTTGTGGTGATAACATCAGGAAGAGATTTGTGTATTGAGAAATGGTGTATTTTAGCTGTCACGCTTGACTGTTATTTGAGGAGGGGGGGGATTACCAGCGAGTTCTGAGCTCATAGAGGTCTTCATCCAAAGAAAAACCAACCAAAACCTAAACTACCCCCCAACCTATCCACCAAACTTTCTTTTCTTATCAGAGAATGGTATAGTATTCTTGTGAATTTGGAGGCTGAATGGCAGGGTTGTTTGCCTGGGAGCCTGCTTAGCAGTTAAGAATAGTTCTTTATCTATCCCATTGAGACTGTATTATTACACAGAAAAGTGGGTGGTATCCAGTTTTACCCTGCTGTTGGCCAACTCCCAGCAAATCCCTACTGATGTTGGAAGATGGTGGAAGAAACACCAACAAATGTTTTCTTGAATGATGAATTCTATAGTTTTTAAGTCAATGTGTTGCCTCTTGAAGCTCTGATACGCTGAGACAGGGTGTCCAGCATTCATTGGTGATACTTCTTGATGTTACAGCCTCACTAACACAAAAAGCCTTTGTTTTCCAGGAACATTGAACCATCTTGGAAAGTGTTCCCTGATTAATTGTTCTGGTTTGTTGATCTCACCCTTGGAGATTTATCTCTGGTGGTTGAAGGAGCTCATGGTGCTGGCGACCTTTGAGAAGGCTCTGTGGGAATGGGGTGCTCTGCTCCAAGAAATAATCCAACCTGTTGTATCTTTGTGGTATCTGGTGTGTTAAATATGCTGGGTTTTCTCTCCCAACAGCTACATCCCCTCGAGTTTCCTCAGAGCTCGAGCAGGCCCGGCCTCAGACAAGTGGAGAAGAGGAGCTCCAACTGCAGCTGGCGCTGGCCATGAGCCGGGAAGTGGCGGAGCAGGTCAGTGCCCGTGTAGGTTTCCAAAGTGTCCGTGCTTTTCTAGTTGAGCTACAGTGCTGTTTTTCTCAATGGCAGCTTGGCTTTGCTCCAGGTGGAATGGGAGGAGAGAAAAAAAGCCATTTTGGAAGATGTTACTCTTTTGTGTTCTTTTGAAATCTCTTTTTAAAGTAACTTCTGCCTCCGAGCTGTTGAGACTAGTGGAAGATGACAGTCACTTTGCAAGAAGACTTTGTGTGGGAGGATGTTAATCATCACATTACTGAAGATGTTTTCAGTTAGGAAGAACTGAAAACATGACTAGTCCTGAAAACCTTCATTAATGGGGCCAGCATAAGGAATGTCAGTGAATTCTGATTAGAATGAGATTTTGAACAATCTGTTCATTTGCTAAGATTGGAACAGAAAGGTGACAAAAAGTACTAAAGTATATAAAGAACCTGATTTAAAGTAACTTAGCTCCTGATCTATCAGGATCTATAGGTATCAGTAACATAATATGGGTTACGTTGCTTTGTTAATTCTTAGGAGGTTCGTTCTGAAGTTTGGAGTAAATGCTGGAGTTGTGGATAAAGTTTACTGCATGTTCATATATATAACAAAGTTGTTGAATCCAAGCTATGAGTGAAGATTCAAGCTGGCTATGCTCAGTATCTGTGGTATTTTAGTCTTCCTGTGACAACTTTAGCTTACTGCTGTATGTTAAGCATTAGTACCTCTGTGCTTGGAAACTATCACCCAGTAAACTTTGTCATTATGGAGCAATAAAGAGAATAAAAATCAGAACCTGATCAGTTGAAATAGCTTCACGTAATCACAAGGGAAATACCAAGCGGGGAATTAGTCAACTTCTGAAAGTTGTGATGCAAACCAAGATATTTAAAGTGGTTGAATGTGCCCCAAAGATGGTAATTGAGAGATGTTTAAAACCTACAAAATAGCTGGTTGAATTCATTTAGTGTTCTCTGTAACTGCTGCTTCAGGTGTGGAGGGAAGCTGATAAAAGCCAGGAAGATTAAAGTGTAAATCCCTGCGTCCTTCAGTGGTGATTTGAATGCTTAGAAACATCACAGTGGTTTAGAGATGGGATATTTACTTTAAGTTCTGTGGTGTTCCTAGCATTCCAACCCTAACTATTCTATGATTCTATAATTCTAAGAACATTCAAGTTATAGCTTTCCCATTAGGTGTAAAACAATACAAGGGTGAACTTCAGTCAGCCAGATGGTTGTGATCACGCTGCTATGCTGGTGTTACAGGGTCAGCATGCTCCTGACCTCTGTTTGAGGCAGGAATCACAAATTCCACTCCCCTATTTGTGTTATGTCCAAGTTAGAGCAAATATTCCCAGTGATCCCACTGTGCGTGCCTGCGGTGCGCGTCACTCCGAGGGTGGCAGGGAATACTGCCCAGGCCTTCCCCGGCAGAGTCCTGCCAGAGGGGCCAGGCACTTGGAGGGAGCAAACAGCACAGTCTAGGCTAATGGTCTATATCAACAGTGTTGATTTCCTTTGCAGGAGGAGCGCCTCAGACGCGGAGATGATCTGAGATTACAGATGGCTCTGGAGGAGAGTCGCAGAGACACAATTAAAATTCCCAAAAAGAAGGAGGTAGTGCCTTCGACTAAGAAATTCCTGGTTATGCTGCCAAAAGCTGAAATACAGTAACACAAAAATAGCTTAATACTGAGCTCTTTTATGCTTTTGGGAAATTGCTTTGTTGTCTAGCTTAAAGCTTCTTCCATGCGGGTTAAATTTCAAACTACTAGTCAATGCAGGTGTGTAAAAGGAAAAACTAAAGAATTGCTTCTTCACTCTCATGGGTTTGTACTTGGGGTTGCTAATGCTCTTGATTAAAGCTCAGATTATTCCTACCCTCAGCATACCACTTTGTTGGACCTAATGGATGCCCTGCCCTCGTCGGCACCGGCCCCACAGAAAACAGAGCCTTGGGGACCTCCTGCTGTTGCAAACCAAACTGATCCCTGGGGAGGATCCACAGTTGCAGCTACTGCCTCTGACCCATGGCAATCATTTGGTAAGAATAAAGTGCCAGAAGGAATGCTTAGTAGGGTTTCTCGCTTTTTAATGTTGAGCTGTTTCAAGTTTGTCAATGTACAATGTCATGCTTGATAACAACAGTGTGTTTGTCCATTTTGATTGTTTCCCATACTCTGGAACTAATGTTTCCCTAACTCATTTCCAAGCAGAAACAAATGGAAGTTGCACTCTTTTGAAGCAGCTGGGTTTTGTGTATGCATTTTGAATCTTAACAAAGAAGAGGAGGAGTGAAGCTTCTGTGTTCTTTGTAGAGCAAAAACAACTGGAGGGATACTCATGCTTTTCTAGTTGTGTCCAGTGTCATGAGGTTAGGCTCTTGGCAGTGTTTAGTGTAGTACTTAGGCTGGGTGCGGTGGTTGGGAAAGCCACAGATCTGTATTACCGTGTCTTTAATTGCTCCTAGTGAAAAGTGGCGAGTATGCCATCAGAACCAAATGGATTAAATTGTTTAAATTGAGATTTTTATACTAAAGAAACAAAAAAAGTGATCACCACTTTAAATACTCACTGGTTTATAAGCTTTTTGATACTAAGTTCATGGAATCTGTTTCTGAAGTGGAAGATCCAGTGCTTCACACCTCAAAGAACCATTAAGCCCACTATTTTTGTGTGTCTGCTTTTGCGTGCATGTTTTGCTGCCTTTGTAGTGTGCTGGTTTCTGGGTTAGCCAAAGTCTGATCAAGGAGTTACTCCTTTGCATATGTAAGTTGAGGGTTCCTCATAGGATGTATTTAGCTTACTACATCTGTGGAATTGGATCTATTTTTATGTTGGCTTTGGAAGCTTTTCATGAAGACTAACAGCTTAGTTCTGTCACTTTTGCTTCAGGCTGGTGATTCTACAACCTCTGCTATAAAGAGCTTCAGAGTGCATTAGCATTCAGCACACCACCTTCCAGCTTCCTGATGAAAAAGTTGAAGTTTAATAATAAAATGCATTACTTTTTCTTCCCCTCCTCGTGGTGGCATTAAAGGCACCTACATGGCTGCTGGAACAATTGCACTTCATTGTTTTAAATGTAGCCTGTTTCTGTGATGGTGATAAATTGCGAGCATGAAATCAGAGACAGTCCAAGTTTATGGCCCTGAGGCTGTTCAGTGTGTTTTTCTGTGGTTAAAAACCAAAATCCACCTTCTTCAAATGCTGTGCTCAATCTGTCATCCTCTGACATGATTTTCCTTCCTGTAGCATTTCCTCTCGGTGGCTCCCAACTTTATTAATGCCATAAAACAAGGCCTTGTTGCAGCTTGCTGGTGTGTTGGCTCTCAAGGAATAGTCTTGAAGGTGTAAGATTTATGGATTTGCTAATAAAAGAGTGACTCATTTAACTGTGTTTCTCAAATCCTGCCTGTGCTTTGGCAGTTCAGTGCTAATGGAAGCTACGGGAAGGTGTCTTCCCAAGTGCTTTAATTCTCTGCACTCTCTTTATGAAAGAAAAGACATTCCTGAAAGCTTCCATTTGTGCAAAGTGCTGTCATTAACATTTCTTGTGTGGTGTTGCTCATAACTCAGCACTAAGGGCAGATAAAGGAAGTGTAAGTACAGATGCAGGAATAGTTGGGCTTACTTGGAGAATTGTAGCATTTCCTGATCCAAAGCTGTAGCAAGACAATGCTGCCTGTTGAGGAAACAAAGACCAAAGTGGCACATTGATGAAACAATTCCAAAGGGGCAAATTGGAATTGTGCCACTGTATGTAGGATTGAATTGGTTTTCAAGAATCTTGTGATGCCAAGGGGGTGTTCGTATGTAGTTTTAAAAGATAAACCAATATTCAGTTGGAACTGGAAACCCTCATGGTGGTTAAAGATAATAGCTATGTACTGCAGGGGTAATTCTGGCCTGCTCTTGGGTTATACAGCTCTCATTTAGTAATTAAACCATGACTGGGGGAGGTTTCACTGGGAAAAGGAAATGTGTTTGCATGTGCCATTTGACTTGAAGGGAATTGATCACTGTAGAGTTGTGCATTGTCAGTACTGGCTTCCCACTCCTGCACCCTGATGCACAGGGAGGGGCAGCAGGGATGGATGATGTAGGAACAAAGCAAGAGTGATACCTGGCCCACCCGAAGTGTGGTTTGCTTCAGCAGTCCTGGGGTTTAATAAGCCAAAATAGTTTCATGTAATGGTAGAAGGAAGAAGAGGTCACCTAACCCAAAATGTGATAAATTAAGTGGGAGGAAGAAGATAAAACTGGCAGGAAATTGTGTATAGAGAGACAAGTTTTGTTCTCTTTCCTTCCCCTTTTACTGCTTTAATTTGTCACTTTGCACAAGGAAGCCCTCTTGAGCACGACCTGAAGCAGTTTGGTAATGTGAATTTCTAGGAGAGAAGAATTGTCAGCATCTCCCAGTAAAAATGGGAAACCTCAACATGTAGGCATTAGGTTTAAAAGAAACATAGGCAGGGATGTCAGTGGCCAGCTTAGATCTGTGGCAGGAGGAGTGCTTACAGAGGGGAGCAAAAAAGCACAACTGGTTCAGGGAAGCTCATTGTATTTTGGGAAATAACAGTGTGGTTAAAAGAGTTTGAAAACCATTCCCTTTGAATCTTACAGATTTTTTGTCCAAGTCTTAATATTGTACATTTCATACCTTTTACGTACAGGCCTTTTAGAAACCTTCTTTTCCATGAGGTCATATAAATATACCGTTTAATTTCCTTCACCTTCAGTCAGATATTTCTATTGTGGTGACAGTGTAACAAAAGCAAGTTTATTTTCTTGTTGGAAGTGCAGATTGTTTATTATGCTTTATTAAGTGTTCCGTTTCAAATAGGAGATTCGTTTTATTCATCTGCCTTGCTCAGAGTATACTTGTGCTGCTTGTTCAGTATGTGTGACAGATGCTGAGACTTATCAGTATTCCTGATGCTGAACTTATTAATACTAGACACTTTCTGACAGGAATGGTTTATAAAAGAGATTAATCTCCAAGGGAAGCTTTCCAAAGTGAAATGGGACTGACTTGTGTTCCTCCTGCTTCTTCTGCAGGTGCCAAACCAGCTGCTTCTGTTGACCCTTGGGCAGCACCAGCAGCGTCCACAGCTCAGACTCTGTCCAAAAATGTTGACCCTTGGGCTCCTGCTCAGCCATCTTCTACTGCAGCAAAATCTTCAGTGGATCCTTGGGGACCAGCACCTGCAAACAAACCTCTCTCTACTTCTGGTGAGAAACAATCTCATCCCATATCCATATTTGAGTAATGGAGGTGAAATCCAAGTTATTTTCTTGCATTGGATGGTTAAAAGAAGCGATGTGCTGAACAGTTTGCAGAACTGCTCTGTAAAATAAATGGCAGTTGTAATAGCTGGCAGCATAAAGAACTTCAAATGTAATAATTCTGACTTAGGGGTCTGAATTTGTGTTGCTGCTTCATGCTCTGTCCCTTTTATGTTCTTTTCTTGGTATCTTTGGACGCGTGCTGAGCACTTGACTGCTGCTGCCGTTGGGTTTTGAAATGGGTTTTATCTTTAATGAGACAAGGACTTAATTTCTGGAAATGAATGATGCTGTAATTTTACCTTTCATTATGATAAATGGCTCCGAGATGGATGTCTCTGCAGATGTAGATTGACAGGTTGAGCACCTCCACGTTCTGAGGAGACTTTTAGAGGTGCAAATGAAGGTTTATTACTTTGGACTGAGGGTGTGAAAGCTATCCCTGTGCCCTTGTGTAGCAAGATGCAGAAGGTGCTGATGTAATTGTCTGTTCATGCTCCGTAGCTAATGCAGCCTTGATGAATCCTAATACCTGGTATTTTCATGTTGGCACTGTGGCTGAATGCATCCTGAATGCATTTTCTGCTGGTCATTCATCTCAGTGCATGATAGACAAAGGAAATCTGAGGACTGCAGAAGTTGTCTAATCAGCTTTTCACTGGGCAAAGGCCAATAACTGGATCAGTATGAGAATGATTCCTTAACTATGATGGGTCTTTGTTCTTGATGAGAAGTATGGTTATTACAATCTTCACTTGTTCTCTTGGGGTTTTCTCTCTGTGTTCTTTATGGTGCTAAATTCATGCCTTTGTGTGCTTGAAATGTGTTGAAGGTTAAAAGTAAATCAGAAAAACATTTCAACTAATAATAATTTAAAACCCAAAGCAAACTGTAAAGCTTTTCAGGAGTGTGATTGCTGATGATTTAGGTGTGGGTTTTCTTCCTCCATTCTGAGGTAAGGATGTGTCCACATTTGGAAAATGTGATATTTTCACTGGTTGCAAACTACGGGCAAGTTCTGGTGCTTTAGCTAACAGGGCTTTTCCATCTCTACGTGGCACAGATAACCTTTGCTATTGCACTCCTCCTCCCTTTAACTTCAGCAGCATATATCAAATCATCACTTTAAGTTGTAGCAATGCTACATTTGTCTTTGGAACTATATTCAGAAGTGTGTTCTACTTGAAGGCTGATTAACACACTTTATAGTTTAGGCTGTAAATTCATTGCTGTTCTCTTCTGCAGTGATATTTACCTGCCTGTACGTCTCTAGTGCAGACGCTCAGTAAAACCCCAGCAAGCTGAGTGTGCTTTACATTAAGATTTCAAAGCACACTGCTCTGAATTAGTTGGCTGATACTGTAGGAAAGAAAGGACAGTGGTCTCACATTATCCTTCTCCCTGGTCCTGAGTAAGCGTAGGAGCACTCCAGCTGATCTGAGCTGCTGCCCTGGAACCTGACAGTGGTTTGTTGGCACACAAATGGGCTACAGATTGCTTTCAGTAGGATCAGATGTGTGATACAACTGCAGATCTGTTAATGACAGGGCTGTCTTGTTTTGAACAGGAAGTACATCTTTTGACCTCTTCAGTAATTTGAATGGTACAGTTAAAGATGATTTTTCTGAATTTGACACACTTCGAACTTCCAAAAAGCCAGGTATGAATCAAATTCTCAGCATGTGAACAGTTTGGGTCATAATCTCAGCAACAAATGTCTCTACTCTTAAATCTTACTTCAAACAAAACACACTTTCACAAAAGAAAAGGTTAAAGCTGGTGATAGTGCAGCAGTAAAAGCCTGTTGTTAACATTTTGGCCTGTGCATGAACTTACGGGGAATGGGCCTTTTGCATTGTAAGCCACAGAATTCACTCTGTAACCTTTTGCTGCATTGACCCAGAAACTTGTTGGATGCTGTAAATTCAGAAGTCAGACATGTTTGGAGTATGGCTCAGAAAGTCAAACTGAACAGTGTTGACTGGATTTCTCAAACATGTCAATTCCAGTGTATAACAATAGTAGGAAGATGAGAAAATACACTTCTATGAATGCTTTGATTTATTTGTTATTTGCTTATTAGTCACTAAGATAAAAACTGCCAGACCTTAACATCGAAATGTACTTTCAGGATGGTTCTGGCTGAGAGGATGGTGACTAATTCAAAGCTGGGCTAAGCCTTTTAACACATAAGAGACGAGCTGGGTGGAATTTAGCTAGGAAGGGTGCAGCAGTGGTGTAGTGCAAGGACAGAAGTCAAGGCTTTTGAATCTCTTGGAGACTTAGTCCCATCTATTGAGCATAGCTGTGAGGATATCCATCAGGGCAAATCAGGTAGCACCTTCAGTAACACTGCAACTCTAACTGTAGCTTCTTCATACTCTCCTAAAGAACATTACCTGCTTGCATGCTGTAAGGGTGTAACATGTACTGAAGCGTTGAAATCTGACTAACACGAACATTAGGTATTAAAACATTTCTGCTGTGAGACTTCAGGTTTTCTTTGCTTGACTGCATAGGTTAATAAGTTTTGTGTTTCTCTTTGTGTTGTTTCAGCTGAATCAGGTTCCACTTTGCCATCTCAGCATAGCGGTACCACAAGTCCTGATCTCTTTGATTCCCAGCACTCGAGCATGACATCAGGCAAGCAAAGTGCAGCTCGGAAAACCCCCGAGTCTTTTTTGGGCCCCAATGCTGCTTTGGTGAACCTGGATTCACTGGTGTCTAAGCCACCACAACCTGTTACTTCACTGAATCCATTCTTGGCACCAGGTTTGTGTCTGCACATTCCTTCAGTTTTCTATTTTAAGTTTCTCTTCCTGTAGGAAAACTCTGCATAACTCAGTCCTCTTTGATTTAATATAGACTGGTTTGGGCTTGTTTTTCTTGATTACTTAGCCAGCAGATCATGACTGAGAGCAGGAGGGTGAGGCAGGATGATTTCAAGGTATACTGCCGGACCCTGAAAGCAGTTTCTTCTCTTGCATCTTATCTTTTGGCTGAGCTTGGTTCAAACAGTTTCTCTTCCACTTTTGCCCTTGCTCTCTCAAAATGATCTATGTGAGAAGGGGTTATTAAAAATGGCTGAGCTAAAGCTGATTGATTGTCAGAACAGGTAAGATGTGCGCCAGCAGAGAATCCCTTGGGAAAGTCGTAGGTAGTGGGTTCTTGCGGAAGCAGGTAGGAATTGCTCTTTTGTTTGTGCTGTGACTGGCACAGTAACATCTCTGACTGCAGTCTGAGGTTCCAGATATCAAACTCCGCAGTATAATTTAATAGGTTTCTGGTTCGGCTGTCTAACTAGCATGATAAGCCAGTTGTATCGTAGAATAGTTTGGGTTGGAAGGGACATTGAAGCTCATCCAGTTCCAACACCCTGCCATGGTCAGGGACACCTTCCACTAGAGCAGGTTGCTCCAAGCCCCTGTGTCCAACCTGGCCTTGAACACTG
>JANHGB010042747.1:0-14357 GCA_026283785.1 Coracopsis vasa | reverse complement strand
GCCCCTGTGTCCAACCTGGCCTTGAACACTGCCAGGGATGGGGCAGGCACAGCTTCTCTGGGCACCCTGTGCCAGCACCTCAGCACCCTCAAAGCTCTCAAACCTTTGATCAAAGCACTGTCTGAAGATAACAGCCGTTGTAGTTCTCCTGTAAGTTGCCCCCTGTTAGAAATGGGGCTACTTCACCTGGAGCAGATTTAAATAGTGACACTAAACACGTGGATGGTGTATGTGGTTCTTAAAAGCTGTTCACATGCACTGAATTTCTCTGTAACACTCGTATGATGAAATACTTTAAAACACTAGCTCAGTATTTATTTTCTTCACTTTTCCAGTGGAAAAACCCAACAGTTCATTAAAATCCTTGAGTAGGAACCACCCCCCCAGTAATTCTGACCAGCCTTGGCAGTGCTCAGCCAGAGGAAGTCTGTGTATCTGCCATTACTGGTTACTACACAAAGTTTATAAGGGGTCACTGGGCCATCCAAATAACACTGCACATGTACGGTAAAAGGAATTTGTAGTGTTGGCAGCAGTCCAGAGAACCTCAAAGGCTGGGAAAGTTACTCTCTGCCTTTTCTAGCACCGCTGTAATTCGGAAACAACTTGTTTACCTTATGAATTCCTGTCAAAACTCAGTGCCAGAAACATGTACAGCTTCGAAATGGAGCTGACTGGATGGGATCGTGAGGCGAATGCACAGATCTGCAGTAGCAGATTGCAGTGATGGAGCACAGAGAGTCTGCAGCTCTCATCTCTAAGGCACATTTAATGTCATGGTTAGGCATGTTCCAGGTAACCAGATTTGGAACCTCTCTTTCTCCAGTGGCTACTGTCAGAGGTGGAAACTGCTGATCAGCAAAGGGGTATTTTGTGCAGTTACAGGTTGAAGGAAATGGGCTGTAGTCATGCACCAGCGCAGCCCTAGCTTGCTGTGAATGGCATCCACTCAGGTTTCTCTGCCTGGAGTTTTGAGGCTGGGAGCACGTGGGGATGTACAGGAGGTGTGTTCTTTACCAGAAAAGCCCATCTCCAAACCTCATGTTCATGGAGGTGTGATCTCTTTCCCTCTTCCTCCTTCTCTCAAAACTAGGCGCTGCTACAGCACCAACTCCAATCAACCCCTTCCAAGTGAATCAGCCTCAGCCACTTACTCTAAACCAGATGAGAGCGAGTCCCGTGATGGGAACCAGCCCTTCTTTCAGTGCTGTGCCACCGATGAGCATGGAGCCAATACCTCTGTCTTCCATGGCCCCAGTGCCTGTGGGAATGGCACCAATACCAGCTATGGGCACTGTGGCATCTCTAACGAGGATGGGCCAGGGGCTGAACGTGAGCATTGCAGGATCAATGACCCAACCTCTTCACAGTACAGGAATCCCGCCGTCAGCATCCCAGTCTACAAATACAACTAACCCTTTTCTCCTATAAAGACCCAATTAAAGGAACTTTCTTTTCATAGTGTTTCCAGGCTGAAGTCTTTACAGCAAAATGAACGTGGCCTGTGTGGACTGAACGGTGTGTAAGAGACTTGGAAGTAGATTTGCAGTTTACGGTTATGATCTTTGAAGAGTTGTCTCTACTTACCAGTTAATCTAAATCTAGTCTTTGCTACAGATGGTACCTTACTTTGGCTTGTTGAGCATTATGTGAAATGTTCAGACTTTTCACCAAAGTTAGATTCTGCCCATTTTGTTACTTTGTTAATCATTTCAATACACTTTCTAGGGAGAACCTGCCATTTTAAAACTCCGTTGGCTATTTTGTAGATGTCAGATGATGTGCTGGATCCTGAAATTACTCTTTACCTGCATCTGTCACTTCCTAAGCCCATACGATAGACCTGAAATTCAGAGTGCTAGTGAATGTTTTGCACATAACTACACACAGTTCTAGACTGTTGGTTCACCCATAGTCCTTACTCTTAGAAGAGACCGATTGCGGAGGGCCCAGGTGGCTGGTTTTTATGCATTAAACATTGCAACGCAAAAACGGCACTGCTTTCGTTTCAGGGGCTTGCCTGAGAAAGCAAGCTTGTCTCAAAAGGAAAACAAAAACCCACAAGGCAAATCCAGACAACCCCCCCCCAAGAACCTTCTCAAGTTGTCGAGTATAACGTGTGCTGTCGTATGCAGTGTTGAATCTGTACACTACTCTCTAAGGACTCGTGAGGAACTCTCTGTGAGTGGCATGCTGCACTCGTGCTGAGTGAGTGTCCTGCTCTGTGCTTGTCCAGTACCAGCTTCGTTTGGAAGTTTATCATGTGTATTTTGTTCTTTATTTGACTTACAATGTGAGTTGAAAGAGGTAAAAAAAAAACCAACCTAAAAGAAATACAGTGGGACAACTTGGAATCCAATTTCACCGGGGCAAGCTTTAAAACTAATTCAGGCTTAACCTTGCTATATGCAGTTACTCTTGTATACTTTTGCACATATTTTGTTTAGTACAGTTTCATATTTTGAGTTTGCAGAGTTACCTAATAGTCCTTTTTTTGCTAATTTTTATAATGTGGTTCTTATTTAACTGTCTGGTTTTGATAGATTTATCAAGTCTGGCGGAAAAATTAAGATATTGGCAAATGTCATTTTTATGGTTAATGCCCTCTTATTTATGGTTTTAGCTCTTTGTTTCTGTAAAGAGAGTTTAAAAGGGAAGATTAACACTAAAATATTTACTTTAAATGAAGTATTCATAATGCAAATCGAAGCAAGATCTCGTGACTAATTATTTTTAGATGAATTGAATTTGAGCGTAACATGATTTCCGACTACATTAAAAAGGAAAAAAACACTAAAGTCGCCTTTTTCCTTTGATTTGTTCCCGGTTTCCCATCTCCAAACCGGACATTGGGCCTTTGTGAAGATCAGAAGAGAGAGGCTCTTTTTCTTCTTGTGATACTTCTTGAGATGTTAAAAACTCCTAATGTACAAACACGGCTCCTTAATTTTATTGACTAATATTTCCTTATGGAAGGTGCACTCCATATTAATAACCGGTTCCATTGACAGCTGTTAATTGTAAAGGCTGAACTATACCTGTTAACTTGCATGTCTGGACTCCTCGGCACTAAACCACACTCAGGTTTCAGCCAGTGTTCCTGGTGGAAACCTGGTGTTCCCAGAGATGGCAACGCTTGAGCTCTGCTGTCAGAGCAACACCTGTATCCACAGAGCGAGCAGAAAGAGATGTCCTGGTGCTTGCTGCTGCAGTGAGGGCATCTCTGTGGATGAACTGATGCATCTTGGTGGCCTTTCCCTAATTAGAAGGAGGGGAACAAGCAAAAAAAACCCCCCAAACCAAACAAAGAAGCTAAAAGAAATTGCCAGGGTTGTGTGTTGTGGTGTCATGATGCTGTGTGGGGCTGTGCCAGTCCAGGGTGCGTGTCCAGCACAGGGAAGAGGCACTGGTTAACGTGGAAGGGACTGAGTTAAACCTTTTGGTGGGTAGGGGAGGCTGAAAGACTATCAAATCTAGGGTACAATCACAGATTTTAGCTGTGTAGGTCAGTGTAGCTCTGTTAGTGTACGGAATGCTAAATGTGTGGATGTTTCTATGCAGATTGTTCTATCCTCTTGAGTACTATGGAATTTGCAAGTAGGATTCAGAATATTCATCTGCTCTTGGGTTTATATAGGAGGAGAGAGAATGGCTGTCCACACCCAATATGTCTTTAAAACAAAACCCCATTCATGTTGCCCTTCAGAATAAGGAAAAATACTTTACTTCTTTGTGGTGTTATTGAAAAGTGTAGACCAGGAAGGGTGTGATTCTTGTGGATGGGAAGGAGAAGCGTTTTCCAGTTGATCTGTGGCAAGATTTCATCATCATCATTTTCCCAATTTAATTTCATCCACAGTGGAATTGAGGTCACTTGATGTCACTTAGTCTGTCACCTGAATGCGTTTAGATGGGGCTTTGTCTCTTCAGTCCTAAAGTTGTAACCCCATCCTCTTGTTGAACACCGGTTTTGGAGGCAGGATGGGGTTGGTAGGAAGTATTTACAGGGATGAAGTCATCTGCAGTTCAGAGTTGTGCTCTAATATCAGGAATGGATGAAAATGTGCTGTTTGTCTGATAGAGCCCTAGCTTAAGGGAACTGGGGAATGGCAAAGGGTTGATTTACAGTAAGAGCTGGATTAGTTTTACATTATATATAGATAGACATATATCGCACAATAAACCATAACAGTGTGCTCTGAAGAATCATTAGCCTGGATTGTGATGCTGTAGAGCTTGAGGTGAAGGCTTGACCAAGACAAGACACCCAGCCTGGTGTGAGGGGTTGAGACAGGAGCTGAGTTCCAGAGCTTTGGTAGATCTGTGTTTGGTTCCTGGGCTGGAGCTGTGCCCGTGGGCAGCAGTGGGATGCTGCAGGGGATGTCCTGGCCAGGTGATGCTTCAGTTGTGTCCAGAGTGGTAAATCTTAACTGCTCTCCAGAAGAATTCTTCCTCCCTCCTCACCCTCCCACTTCTTCTTGCATGGAGGATATGTGCATATCCCATCCCATCTGCTCTGGTGTATTTCTCCAAAGACATTTCCCTTTTCCCCCTTCTTTTTCTCACTTGCAAAACATACTAAAAGTGCTTTTGATTTATCAAATGTTAGTAGCCCAAAACAGCCTTACCGGTCAGATTGACCAAAGAGAAAAGTGGGAAATATTTTATAAAAAAGGAAAGAAAAGGAAAAAAAAAACCCTTGCCATAACTTTAACACCCTCCCCCCGCAATAAACTCAGTTATTTATTCAGTTTTATACTCTAGAGAAACTAAACTCCATGGAGGGAACAGGGAAGGAAAACCATGGTGGTGGATTGTGGTGTTTACAGGCTTTCTGAAGCCCCGTAGCTAAGACAACTCTTGTTGTCCATCTTCCCTTTTGCTGTTACAGATTCTAACATGTACTGTATGTATTAATATTGCACAGACCCGTGGAGAAATGGATGGGTTTATTTTTCACAGCAGAATCTCACAAGACTTCGCTTCCTTTCCTGTTACAACTGAAATCGTCCCCAAACTGGTTTCATAAGCCCAGGAGCCGGCTGCTTTCTATGAATTTGTGCTGACTATTGACATTATTTACTGTATAAATAATTTATCATTTGTACTATTGTATCATAATGTCTGTATCTTTGTGTCATGGTTGGTTTTCTTTCTTTCTCCCCCCCCAAAAAGCAATGTCACAAATG
This sequence comes from Coracopsis vasa, assembly GCA_026283785.1. Classification (NCBI taxonomy): domain Eukaryota; kingdom Metazoa; phylum Chordata; class Aves; order Psittaciformes; family Psittacidae; genus Coracopsis; species Coracopsis vasa. The sequence continues at coordinate 9,168 of JANHGB010042747.1, read as the reverse complement.
TGATATTTAATGCCATCAGAACAGTGGAAAGATGAGGGGTTTGTAGGTGACTGGTCAGAATTAAAACTGTATTGCTTATATTCCAGCTGTGTTGCTTTTTCCAGACTCTGCCTAAGTGTTTTATGATCCCATTGGAAAAAAACTGTCACTGCCATGCTTGAGTGCTCCAGAAAGCTCATGGATTGCTTGAGGTGATTTAAGGTTTGTGCTAAAAGGCCTGGGGTGCTTGGAGAAACGGATCCGTTGTGGGGAGTGATGCTTCGTGTACATTGTCAATGTGATTTCTTGGATGCGTTCAGCGCTCTCCTGGGGCAGGCCTGCTCTTGCTGTGAGAAAAGAGGGTTTCTTATAGATCACTTAAATCAGAATCAGTTGAGACCTTACTAACTCAATAAAAATGAAGACTTGTTGTGTTGCAGGTGGCTGAATTGCTTCTTTAAACAGCGCTTCCGGAGGGATGATCGAGTACGGGCTCGGTGGAGGCTTCCGTATGTATGTCAAGGCAGGAGGCTGGGGAAAGGAGCGACTTCTAGAGCTCATGGAATAGGGGTTGGGGAGCTGGGACAGAGCTGGCTTTGGGAGTCTTTGCATCCCATTTGCAGCAGTTCAGCCTTGCCCTTCCTGTTGATCCAGTGGCCATGCGGATGGGGTAGCAGGGAGCCTGTCTCCAGGTGGGAAGTGATTCCAGCTTCTCATTGTGGATGGTTTAAACTGAAGGGCACTTCATTAGAAGGATGCTTCAAGAGCTACCTCTGCAGAGCCTCTCTGGGCTTCCTGTAGTTGTGGTTTGCTGCCAATTGGACTGATAACTAGTCAAACCCTTCACTTAGTGCCAAAACCACAGTGGTGGCAGGGACCTGCTATCGGAAATGCATCCATAGGGGGAAACCCCATCTATTTTGGTTTCAATTTGGTTCTTTTTGCTTCTGCATTTGGGCTGGTAACACAAAAACCTCCTTTGCAGGGTGGCATCCCAGGTACCTGCTGCTTTTTGTACCTCTCCTTTTCCAGAAGGAGGCAGCTTCTGTGCATGTGTGAGTATTGCTGCTCTGGGTGATCTGTACTCCACTGTTTGATTCTGGCCTCATGTTAAAGGAAAGCTGCTCACTACAGGAAGGATTTGGAGTGGAAATGATTCTGATCCTTAGTACTCCTTTAGAGGAGGTGGCTGCTGCAAGCCAAGGGGTTGCTGGAGGGAGTAGGATCTGATAAAGCCCATTGGGTGGTAGATCTGGCTGTGGCTGAGCCTTCCTCTGGCCTTGGGCGAGCTGCTCTCCCCCTGTCCTGGGTTTCCTGTTCCTCTGTGTGAAGTGAGGTGGGATTTCCTTGCTTTTGCAGGGGAAAAGGACTCTGGATAAAGTGTGATCTAGAGGCTTGTCCTCCCCTGCCCTGGTGCTGCCCAAGTGGGTTTGCTGAGCCCATTCATTGCTGTTACCTGTTGGTTGTGCTGGGCTGAATGGTACAGCTCTTCTCTGCTTGTTTGATCTGGTTGGGGCCAGCTCATACTATGGCTTTAGCAGGACTTCTACAACCACCTGCAAGCTGCGTTTCAGAGAACCAATGTGATTTATACAGCCTCGTGTTGAAAGCTTCCACCTTTTCCAGTCATCCACTTCCAGGTAACCTCCTCCCTGTCCTGTGAGCTGGGACACGGGATTTGTAAAGACAGTGGTTTGGGAGCTCAGCATTAGGAATAGCAAGGAGCTGGTGGTGTATACAGTGGTAGCAATCCTGTCTCTTCATGCTTTGCTGTCAATCCATCGTACCCTGTTACTGTTGGAGATTGGGGTATCCCTGAATTCCCTTTGGAACTTTGCTCCTGCCAATACCCATGAGGGTGATTAATCTCCAGCACTCTGATGGGGAGCTTGTAACAATGAGGACTGGCATCCTATTGGCATCCAGAGGTTGAAGTATTAGGAATGGGGGAGTGTGGCAATACCTTGGTTGGAGATGGAGCATCCTCTGGCTTCACTGTGGGGAGTGGGAGCTAAACCAAACCTGGCTCAAATCATGGGGCCCTCAGGTGTTAAGTGAAGCACTTTCAAAGCACTTGAACATATTTGTGGCCACCACCAGCTGCTGTGAGCAGAGCAGGTTCTGGTGCACATCCATGTGTGCAGGGAGAGGGGCAGCGTGTGCTGCTAGACCGGAATGGAGCCCTTGAGATGGTGGGAGCTGGTATTCCATGGTCATCTGTGGCTGTGATAGAAGCAGCCTGGACAGTACCTGATTGTCCTCAACACTTGTTGAGTATTGAGTTCCCATTCTCAAGTGAAGGAGAATCAGTGACATTTCAAATAGCTGAAGGAAATGGTAGTGAAGGTGTTCATCTTCTGGGCTCCCTGTGCTGGTACCTGACATGAGATTGCACCAGGACATCCGTGCTGCCAGCATTGCAGTTCAATTGCTTAAATACACTCTGGGTGATACTCGTGAGCAGGTACAGCATCACTGGAGCTCGGTGCAGCATCACTAGAGCTCGGTGCAGCATCACTGGAGCTCGGTGCAGCATCACTGGAGCTCGATGCAGCATCACTGGAGCTCGATGCAGCCCCAGGGTCCTGTTGCTGGCAGCAGAAACCTTCCTGGAGCAAAGACACCGTGTTTAGTAGCCCCTGATCCAAGTACCTCATAACTCCTTTGTGGGAGCACTTCCTCTCCTGGCCTTTGGGAGCCACACAGCTGAGTTAGGGCCTGGGGGAGACCTTTATCTGGATGAGGGCTGAGTGGCCCCATGGGATGCTGACTCAGCATGGACTTGTCCTACCAGCCAGGCCATCACTAACCCGCATGGGATTCCCCATAGCACTGTACTCTAGTAACTCCTAAGATGGAAAATCATCAGGTACCTTCCTTCTGCCCCACAGCGGTGAGCACAGAACCTGTACAAGTCAGGCAGTGGGGTTCATGTTCCCCTTGAAGGGCTTTTTGGTTAGGGAATGAAATCAGGGCTGTAACCAAGCTGAAGGGAGCTCTTTCTGCTTGCTGTGACAGCACAGAAGGCTCAGGAGACCGTGGGCTGCCTGGGGTTGTGTTGGGTGACGGGGATGGGGTGGGTTTTGCTTTTTCAGTGTCTTCATTAGCAAGTCTGGCACTGAATGCGGGGATGTTCTGCGAGGTGAATCCGGGTGCTTGAGCAGCTCGGCCTCAATAGAGGCGTAAAAATAGAAACCTGCAGCAGATCCCTGCTCCTGCTGCTCTTCCCTCGCAGGGATGGAGGCTGAATCACTGCACCCTGCTGGGAAAGCAGCTTCTGCTGCACCCTCACTGCTCCTCAGCCTCAGGCCTGGGTTTGGTGGCCAAAGGGTGGTTTCTAACAGGATGCTCACTGATGCAGGGGGTCCTGGCTGGGTCCTGCTCCCTCGACGCTTGTGGCACTGGGAGGTGTTTGTCCCATGCTCTCAGGATAAGGGGCAACACCGCTGCACTCAGCAATCCCCATGGAGGAGCAGGGAGAACTTGGGCATCCTCCACACAACCTTGGCAGCAGCCTCCAGCATCTTCCTGAAGGCTGGAAACTGCCAGGAGAGGGCAGGAGCTGGTGCTGCTGGTTCTTGTTTTGGTGGAAAGGGCTGCAAATGGCAGTTCCTGAAGATACAGGCCAGGGTGACATGGTTCTGGTGTGAGGTGTCCCTGCCCATGGCAGGGGGTTGGAACTGGATGACTTTGAGGTCCTTTCCAACCCAAACCATTCTGTGATTCTCTGATTCTATATATCCAACTAATTTCCTGTCTTCTGGAAGGTTTGGTTCCTAAGCTGCTGTTTGATCCATGTCCTTGGCTGTCTCCTAGAGTGGTTCCTATGGTGGCAGCAGGACTCTCCCATGGAGGGAGCAGGCAGCTCTCCCCAAAGCTCCTCCAGAGCAGGAGAGCAGAGGAGGGCTCCTGCCAAGTCCCCAGCTTCATCTCACTCTGTTTGATGGCCTTGGAGCCTCATCCTGTGTCAGGACACAGGTACTGGATAAAGACTTTTCCCCTCCCATTTGCATTAGGAGGTTAATGGGCAATTTCACTGCCTGGGAAGAGACTTCAAGAGGAGCTGCAGCACCAGCTGGGAGCCCACAGCACTGCCTGTGCCACAAGAGGCTGGGAGCTCCAGGTTTGAATCCAAGAGAAGAGGATTAACTGGTGAGGAGCAGCTGCCTGGAGAGTGGGTGAGAGGAAATTGCTTTGAGCCTCTGCTATAACAAGGTTGGGATTTGGCTGTTCTTGGAGCATGGGCTCCTTTAACCTTTAACTGCAATGAACACACATGGGTTGTAAATCCCTCCCTTATCAATGTCCTTTTGGCAGCACCGAGCCGGGTGTCTCTTTACTCCTGCGTCAAGAGAGCAGGGATTCTCTGCAGGGTGGAACACTGCAGATGCTCCACTAACCTCAAACCAGGGTTTTCCAGCAGCTGATGAAGGCAGCAGCAAGGCTGTGCTGGGGAGAAGAAAATGGTTATGGGGGAGATCAGCGGTTGCCTCTCGGAACGAAGGAGCAGCGTTGAACTCGGGAAGCACTGGAAGCATCGCCCCTACGTGTGCCCTTGGGTGAGGAGCAAGCTGAGAAGCTCCTGCAGCAAAGTGTGAAGGCCTTGAGGAAGGTACGTGGGGTTCTTAACATGCTGGGGACACTGAGGAGTCAGAAAAACCCAACCAAACCCAGAGGCAATAGGGAAAGAGCCCCAATAACGCAGGTGGAGGTGTGGGATCTGCTTAGTCCCGTATCTTAACCACTGTTCAATAGAGTTTGGGATTGAAGTGTTTTAAACCCTTGCTTTTCACTGGTTTAACTGGTTTCTGAGGGTCCCTGCAGTGTGATGGGGGCTGTGCAAACACACAAGTGAGCTTTGATCAGCCTCAGTGGGGTAAGCAGCCAGTTTGAAACAGGATCCATGCAGATCGGTCACAGCAGGACACCACAAAGCTGCATGTGGATAAGTTCACTGCATCCCTGGGGGCACAAGGCTTGGGCTTTATCTGGGTGTAAGGGGTTTCTCATGAGCAGAATCTGTGCTGTGCAGTGTTGCTCTCATTGCAATGGGGGCAGGTAACTGTGCTCAAGGGAAACAAACTATTTGAGCAGCAGCAGGGTTGATGTTTGCCTTTCAAACACTGGTATTTATCCTGCTACTGTGGAGAGCCGCTTCCCAAATGCTTTTGAAAAGCAAGGAAAATTCCTTGCATCTGCTCCCAGCCAACAGGAAATGCTTCTTAGTTTGGATTCCAGGATGACTCAGTCCAGAGATTCCAGCAGTTGCCAAAACAACTGGTGGAGGAGCTTACTGGAAGTGGAAAATCAACAAAAACAAGATGGGAAGAAAGAGCTGGAAAATCATCTGTGACTGTTTGGGAAGTATTTATAAACAGTCTAAAGGATGCTAAGAATGCTCACAGCAAAATTACAGTGATCACGTCTCAGAGCTTGTATTTATTCAATACATGGTGAATGCATTACATTTAGTCACTCAGCTATGAAATAATCTCTAACTACATTTGACAGTGTCCTGGCTCTGCAGTTCAATGCTGTGTGTTATCACTTGTATTCTTACAGTCCCAAGGCCTTGGTCGGTCACTTACAGAGTGGTATCAAGTGAAGTCATTCTCACAGTACCTTTTGATGTTACATGGCCAAATTGAGATAGGAAAATGAGGAAGTAATGAGTCATTTTACTATAGCATCCATTTCTCTTTTGTACCTGTAAGAACAGCAGATCTTGGATGACTGAGGGCTTAGGAACATCCTGGCACAAACAGGTAACAAAACCTAGCAGGGGAAAGACCAGTACATTGAGACAACTGGGTTTATTCAGCCCAAAAGAAGAGCACTAACATCATCCCAGAGGAGCAGCTCTTCAGAGCCAGGTGGCTCTGTGCCCTCATGCTGCAGCATTGGAGCTCCTGTGACACACTTAACAACCAGCATGGGTCTGGTCCTGCTCTGAGGTTATGCCATGGGAGGAAAGCCTGAGTACAGCACTTGGACATCACTATGGTGCCGCTTTAACTGCCCTCCTTCTGATAAGCAAACCAGCCAAGGAAAGCATGGTATGGTATCTGTGTAAGGTGATGGCTGAAGGAGCTACTGAAAAGGTCCTTTCTGCTGCCTCCCTCCCTTCCTGAGCAGCACGATGCAGCTGGTACCCAATTTGGAGCTAAATCCTGCTCATGACCACACACAACTCAACTTCCTTTATGGAGCCTTCTCCAAAGCTTAGTTTTTAATCAATATCTGCACTTAGAATGCAATTTGTCCTACCAGAAGGTAGGATACGTTTAACCCCAGGGGCTATTAACGCCTCTAAACTAAAACTGCTGCCCTTTTTAATTCCCTTGATGCAGAAATGAAACCTGGAATGGGAAGAGGCAGCATCTTGCTCTAGATGCAAAGGCACTGGTTGCTTCACTGCCAAATGTGGGGCAGGTTTGTGTCTGCAGTGCCTGAAGTAGTTGCACAAACTCTAAAGGTCTATGTGGGATTATAAAGGGAACTGCTGCTGCTTCTGCAGAGGGAGGCACAAGGCAGAGAGGAGCCTGTGTGCATCTCACTGGCCCATTTCCACATTGCAGCAACTTCCTTTTCCCATTTCTACCACAAAAAGCATCAGTAAAGAGCCCTGGGTTTGTAATGCTGGTTTAAACACAGGAAAACTGCTACAACTCTGAACTTTCCTATTCTTTAAGTGTATAAAAAGTGTACAAAAAGCTGTTAAAAAGTATTTGTACAGGTCTTCTTTTGAGCTAGTCTGATATTACATATAAAAAGGCTAAATAATAGCTGATACATTCATGTACATACCATTTCAACCTGTATCTTACTGAAAGGATGACAGCAATCGTTCCAAAGCCTCATGGGCTTCTGTTTCTTTTGGAATATGAAATTATTCCTAATAATTCTGACACTTTGGTGTCTCTAATGACATCAGTTTAGGCAGATGCTCATTTCATTTTGCCACAGCAAGCCCCAAAGCTCTGAACTCTGTCAGCCTTTGAGCCCCTCCTGGCCCAGCTCAGTACATGTGCATCCCCTCTGTCACAGGCCCCAGGGAAGGGTCCTGCATGTCGCTCGGGGTCACATCGTAGCCCAACTTCTTCATGTCCTTGGTCACTACGTTGAAGGAGATGGTCACAAAGCCTTGAGAGCGCACCCTGGTCACTAGGAGAAAGAAGAGGTGAATAAAACTGGTCAGGAGAGGGTTCTGGATAGATGTTGGGTGCCCATATCCCAACAGGAACAACCAGTCTTTTACCAGCACAAGGGGATGGCCAAGCTGTGGCCTGCTGTTGTGGCTGGGCTGCAGTCAGGAGCTCGCAGGGACTTACCTTCTCTTCCTTCTCCCTGTGCTACCACTCTGGGGTCAGTAAATTCCGGACGTCTCCCTGTGAACCAGCTTGGAGAAGAGAACAGAAACTTCACTGGTGTTTAGGTTTGATAGAGCCCATTAAATGCATGTCAAAACCACAATGGGGGGCTTAAGGAGACTCCCAGCTTCTGTTTGCAGCAGTTTCACAGAGTGATTCCCTTTATTGCTGATCAACTTCTATCAAAGGTAAGTTTTGTCTCTCTAAGGGAAGAAATGAATCCAACTTCACACACATCTTAAATCCAGGTTATTTCTGGGCCAGATGGAATATTCCTATGGCAAAGATGGTTTTGAGACCGATTCAGCTCTTGATTACCCAGAACTCCACCGAAGCTTTGATACTTCAAACAGGCAGCTACACAAACACACACTCACCATAGCTACAGGGAGATTTAGGGCTGGACTGCAGCAAACCTCCTGAGCGTCCAGTGGCAACTAAAACGCTGAGTAAAGTCTAAGCAGCACCTCTGCAAGTCACATCACTGACGTGAATGAACCCATGGGACACGGAGCTGCCACTGAGTGCAGGAGCTCACGTAGCACCTGCACTGCTGACATGAGCTCTTTCTAAACCAACAGTGTTCAAATGTGCAATGAAGAAACGGAGTCAGCATCACTGCTAACAAGGTTGAAGAAAGCTCTTCAAAGACTTAGACACCTAAAAGCATGGTTTGACCTTTAAAACTCTGGTTAAGATCCAAATGTGCATCCATGTGTATGCTGCAGGGAGTAGCTGGGTAAACCTTAGTGACCAGGAGCAAGGCCTTAAACCCAAGAAGTCTTTAATTATTACCTTGTAAACTGCTGCAGCCTGGATGTGGACTCTGGAACAAACATAGGGATGGTTCTTGTATGCCTACAACAAACCCAAGGCACACAGGACTTAAGAGATGAAGCAAACAGCACTGGAGAGAATTCTCTTTATAAAGGTGTTGGAATTTCAGGCTCATGAGACAACTGAACACCTCCCTCGCACAAAGAAAGGTTTGTTATATAGGAAGAGTGTATGGATGTTTGTTATATAGGAAGAGTGTTATATAGGAAGAGTCTAGGAATGAAAGCTTAGCATATGCTGAGCGTGCTGATGGAGATGGGTTGCATTTCATACTTGGGTTTTCCACATCCCAGTTTTGGCTTTCCAGGATCCCTACAGATTATTTGATATCCTGGCAGCAAATCCCTGTTCTTTGTACCAAGCAGACAAGACTTGACAAGGAGATAGAGGAATGATCCTGAAACAAGCAGTAACAAAGGAAAACCTCTCTTTGTCTCTGTCCTGAATGCCAGGTTCTCACCTCACCTTCCGGGGGTGAAGGGGACGTGAACGGCTCCATAACCTCTGACCACATCATGGCCAAAGAAGTCAGGTCCGTAGACGCTCACCACAATCTGCGGCCCTGCAAAGGAAGGGGACGTGAGGGGGGAGCCCATGGAAGGAGCTGCGCCCCATGCCCAGCACTCACAGCCCGACGGGTTGGTGCTCTTGAAGGTGATGTCGATGGGGAAGTTCCAGACGAGGGTGGTGGGAGAGACGTCGCTCGTGGAGGTGATCTGGGAGATGCCCTCTTCCAGGCCCTGTGGGGAGCACGTTAAAGGAGGTGATTCCACCCCCCCCCCCCATGGCACTGTGTGCGGTTCTGGTGTCTTTAACATAAGGAGGGCATGGAGCTGTTGGAGCGAGGCCTGAGGAGGGGTAGGGGGATGAGCAGGGGTTGGAGAACCTCTTGTATGGAGACAGGGTGAGAACATTGGGGCTGTTCAGCCTGGAGAAGAGAAGGCTGCGTGGAGACCTCAGAGCAGCTTCCAGTGTCTGAAGG
>JANHGB010042746.1:79451-90597 GCA_026283785.1 Coracopsis vasa | reverse complement strand
GTCTCGCTACCTGCAGTACGATACGAAAGACACCAAGAAGGACGCCAAGAGGCATTTGGAGTCCTCACTGGTGAGCTCAGGCGCTGTTCAGCAAAGGGTAGCAATGATGAGGGCGGCTCGGACCTGTGGCAGCAAGACTGCTGCGGTTATGAGGGAGTTACGGGTGAAGAGATGCAGACTGGGGTGGGAATTTGGGACAGTACTCAAGTGACTTGTAAAGCACTAAGACGCCCTGGGATTATAGTTGCTTATTGTCAGCATTCAAGTAGGGGGTAAGATATAGTGTTGACTGCAGTCACATCTTACAGTTCAGTCTTACCTGTTTCTTGATTGTCAGGGTGCTTCAGCAAATACCTTTGCAAAGTCCACTTCTAAACCGTCATCTGCAAATACACAAAGATCAGTTTCTTCTCGGAAATGTAAAACTTCTGCTGGTAGGTTTTAACCAGAATTTCAAAGCTGTTCTTTTGTGAATTTGTATTTCTGACCTGTGGAACTCTTATCAACTCTAAAATGTTGAAAGATCATATTTTGTATTAACTGCACCGCTGGCAGTTATCTGCACACGAAGGGAATTAATTAATTTGATGTGGGATTAAGAGGTGTAAACTCAAGTGCATTAAACTCATGTCTGGATCTGGAATTGCATCATTCAATTGTCTAAAATAAGCACCTCTCATGCCTTCTGCCTATGGCTTTGAACTACTCTTTTACTATGCCCTCACTATTGCTCTGCTTTTTTTTTTTTTTCATTTAATATTTTCAATAAACCCAGTGTAAAGGACTGAAAAATTCCTGTCTGCAAAACAGTTTTTATTTCTTTGAATTGCAACAAGCTTTCTGCAAGGCCTTGACTTGAAAATCGTGAAGAAATAATATTATTCCCTTTGAACATCTGAGTGTTGTTGACCTGTGTTTAAGACAATAACAGTCTGAACTGACTTATCTCTGTGTGAGGGAGTGTGCTAATGATGTGTATAAAGTCCATGTGTAAAAACTTGTGTAAGGTTGCTACATGTTACTGAAAGAATATAGAACTGTGAACTTGTGCGGAACCTGTTCTGATTCTTTTAGTTTGATAACAGTTTCTTTCTACAGGTGTTGCCCCCAGCTCATTAAATAAAGGTAGTTTTGAGAAATGTTACTTGCAGTCCACTTTATTAGATGAAGCTAAAACTGATCTACCGGATATAGATCTTTCAGCTGTTAGTGGTAAGCTTCCACTTATGCTCAGTTTGTTTTATTGTGTTTGATGTATGTGCTGTAACTTGTGATAAGTAACCCTTGTATTCTTCTATATTCACAAAAAGACTTTGTTAAATAAGACTAATGTTATTTCAAGTGGAGGTATTAAGACCTCCAGGGTTTAAATTAACCTCAATTTTAAGTGTCTTTTGTGTGTTCTTTTTGTTTACAATCAAATACTAAAGGAGAAAGTACTCTCAATATTTGTTCCTGTAACAGATGGGTGTTAGATTATCAGCCCTTCTGAAAATTATATCACATCTGTCTGTAATTGTCAATTAAAGCTAAATGCTCCCGTGCTCCCCATCTTCTCATGACTATCATCAGAGCCAGAAACAGAGCACAAGTCGTCTTTACTGCTATACATAATAATTTTGAAATTATCCATGCCTTTGAAGAACCTGATGGTATGCTGTTGTGGTTTAAACCCAGCCAGTAACTCGGAACCGGGTGTCCTATCTCTGCTTCTTCCTGGCTTCTTGTGCCCCTCATCATTGGCAGAGCATGAGAGACTGAAAAGTCCTTGATCAGAATAAGCATTATTTAGCAACAACTAAACCATTGGTGTGTTATCAGCATTGTTCTCAGATTAAAGCTGAAGCACAGCACTGCACCAGCTACTAGGAAGGAGAAAAACAACTGTTACAGCTGAACCCAGGACATGTGTTGACCCATTGTATATACCTTGGTAGAAGAGAGCAATAACTTTTCTGTTGTGATTCAGATAAAGGCATGTGCAAAAAGCCTCCTGAGTCAGAATCTGCTCACAAAGAAGGTGCGTGTCAAGAGCCTGAAGCAGAGGTGAGTCACTGCTTTCATTTGTTAAGCACATGTATTTTGAAATGCATGAAATGGAGATTTTCTTTGTCTTTAATTTTGATAACAGTTGGGATGACCTGAAGTCATAAGTCTCTTCTACTGATAGCGATGTTTGCTTTACTTATAAGGTGTTCTAATGCTGACTGAAGCTTTGCTTACATTTCTTGTGGTAAAGAATCTGCTCCAATTGTAGCATCTCCTCAAGTGGATTCTTTTTATATACTTGTTATCTTAAAGATGTTTTCTGACATTTTTGCACAGATCACTAATGTTAATTCAGTCTAATTTAAGGTGCCTTGTTTAGGCGTCTCATTCAACGTAGCACTGAAACTTCAAGTTCTCTACTAGTGTTACCTGCTGAAAATGCTTTTAAAAGTGGTGGAATTAAGAGGTATATTTGATTAACATGTTGTTTAAAAACCCCAACTTTTTTCAGTGAGCTAGCGGTTGTTGATGATGATTCTGGGAACAAATTGGACTTCCAGTAATTTATTTGAATATTGAAAAAATAATTGTTTAAATACCAAAATTGATCTAGTATATTCTGTTCTTTTTTGAAGGAAAGTGATTCTGAGGGTGCAATAGAAGAGCTGGAATCTCAGACACTGCTTTTAACTTACCTAAGACTAAAGGTGAGAGTCAGTCAAGTATTTGGTGTTTCAGGTAAAAGAACTTGATATTGAGGAATTGTTTAATTTCTTATCTGTGCTCTCTGATCCATAAAAGCTGCATTTGAGACTTTCTGTGTTGATGGTTGTAAAACTGTATGACTTGCTTTGAAAACTCTTAGAGTGAATCCAGTGTCAGTGTGTTAAGCTGGTGCTGGTTCTTCATGAAGTAGGGATGCACAGAAGTTTTGGGAACTCCATGAGAGACAGTGTTTGGAGTTCAAGGTTGTAGCAGTGACTTTGTTCACTCAGTGCTGTACATGTACATTTCTCCTTTACAAAAACCATTTGCAGGGGTGGGGGCAGAAGATTGTGGGGATAATGTACTGTGCTCATTGCATGAAGTCTCCAATTCAGTAACTGAAGCTCTTTGACCTGGTCCAAGGCTTACATTTGTTTATTCAGAATGTGCTAATTACCTGGATATAGCATTAATTTAGCTGTGAATATTTTTTGGATGTAATAGGCAGAAAAAAACCTTGCCAAGCTGGAGAAAGAAGCAGAAAAAAACTTGTTAATGTTGTATGAAGAAAAGGAGAGAGAACATAAGAAGCTCTGTGAGTTGAAGCGTGACATTCTACTCCAAGAAAAAGAGCAGAAACTTGATGATGCATTAGACAAACAGGTAGGCTTTATTAAAATTTATGCTTCTCCTATATTTATACAAGCTCACTTATGAGGTGGGGTTTGCTTCATTTATTCAGGGAAGATTTCTGTGCTTCTGTGGCCTGCTGGGGTACAATTTTATGCATCTTAAACAGAATAAATACCTACTTCCTGTTGTGGCATGTAATGCTCTCTAGTAACCTAAGCAAATGCCTTTGTCCTTGTTTTGTTGTCCCTTGTGGATAGTCAGGAAGAAGTTAGAACTGTCAGGCATGCAACAGGTAAGCACTGATCGTCAGAGCAGTCTGCAGTTGGTGCACAGGAGATGGGAGTATCATAAACCCCATGACCATCCTGCAGTTACACAGCTATGTCTAGAGCTGAGGTGCTAGCCCTGAGATGAGAAGTGAACATCTTTATTTGTCTTACATTTAGATGTCAGACAGCAGTAGGTCTGGCCTGGTTATAAGAAAGTAAGCTGCTAATGAATAATGAAGTTCTTTTAAGATTTAATTTTCAAAACTGAACCTGTGTTTGCTTTTGAAGAAATGTTGGTTCCTCATGTCTCTTTCAGATGGATTTACTTTCTTCCCTTGTTCCTGTTTGTGAAGAACTTCAAGAGAAGTATAAAAGATTTGCAGTTTCCCTGGATGCCACTAGACATGAATTACCCATAAAGAATATTCACATAGGAGATATGCAAACATACCTTGGTATGAAAATTTGATTCATCAAACTTGCTTTTAACTGTATTTTTGGCTTTCCTCCTCTTTTCTTCCTGATGAGTAAGTTGCTTGAAGTACTGTTATCTCTTATTTCTCTGTTAGAGGGGTAGACTTGCACATGTTTCTTGCAGAACTAGTGCTTGAATGCATTGTGTGTTGTCTAGAATCAGAGAATGTTTGTTAATAAGTTAGTACTTGTGGTTTGTATTGAAGTCTGGACAAAGAGTTACAGTTTTAAACTGCTGGTGGGTAAGAAAGGAGATTCTTGGCAACAACTTAACTATTGGTGTGTTATCAGCACTACTCTGAGACTAAAGCCAAAACACAGCGCTGCACCACCTACTAGGAAGAAAATTACCTCTACCCCAGATGAAACCAGAACACCAGGAAATTTTGAATGTTTAAAACTTGTTCTTTCTCTTGCATTTGTCATATAAAAATCTTTGACGTATTCTAAATGAGAGCTTGATTAGCCATTTTAATAGCTGGTCACAATAGCTAAAAATAATTTGGCTTTCAGAGTTTTCTCATGGTGTGTTTGTGAAAGCTGAACAAACAGTAGTTTTCCATCATCTAATTCACTTGTCTCTGTAGTTACTGAAGCTATTATGTAATTTTGTATTAACTGATGCCACTACTTGCATTTTTGAATAGTATCTTTAACATCTCCTATTGTAGAAGAACTGCAAAAACAGTTAAAGATCTCAGAGGAGCTTCTGACAGAACTTACACCGAGCTACTCGGAAGAAAGTACAAAAGCATTTAGTGTACTGGGAGAGCTTAAAGAAGTGTCTCAGGAACTGGATGAAGAGCTTCAAAGGTATTTACAACAATCAGTTGAAGACTCATTAGCTAAATATTCAGAGGAAAATCTATAAGTCTTGCTAATATAGATCAAGAACATATATTGGGGAAGGATGAATTGAGTAGCACTAAGTTTAATTCTGTTCAGTTCATAGCGAACATCAGTATTTCTGTCCCTACCTACCTATGGTCAAAGATGGTTGTGGTTTTTTGTTTGTGTATTTTAAGCAAATTGCTTTAGTATGCCACTCTCTGACACTCTGACAGTTTTGGTGAACAAGAATAGCCCTGATAAAGTACAAGTATGTAGGAGAGTGGAGAACTACAGGACACAGAAAAGTGAACTAGAAACACTCTGTCTTGAAAATTCAACCATGCAAATATATCCTCCATTAGGAGGTGTGAGGAGCGCAGAAAAGGTTGGGTTTTTTTCCCCTCAGATACTGTGTCAACAAATACGAAATATTGCTGAGAGTGTAAAGAAGAGATGAAGCATGATATATTTCCTTTACTTTCTTTGTTGCCCCAGAAAAGATTACAGCTAAAACCTTAGCAAACTGATAGACCATAAAGCCATGCATCCTGCCTCCTGCAGACTGCCCCTCCTCTCCTCCAAATTCTAGCCTTTGGGAAGAAAATTCATGGTTTACATTTTTTTCTTTTTAGTTTTTCATTTTTTAGCTGATTTAGCTTGCTTCATTTGTTCCAGGAGCTTCCCAAGAATGCTGAACCTGTTCTCTGAAGTTAGTAAAGAAGTTTCTCTGCATAACCAAAGAAAATGTGAAGAGAAGCATGGACTAGATGTTATGAAGCGCTGGTACTTCAAATAAGTTTGTGTATTGTTTTACTAAGTGGGGGGTTACTAAGTCAGTGCCAGCAGATTGGTTACTTTTTTATTTCTTGTATGAAAGTATAACTTGTCCAAATTTTCAGTTATACTAGAATATGAAACCAGCAGCACATGTGCTTACTGATAAGGAAAAAAGGAGTTTTGTTCTACATGCTGTCCCATGAGGAGACTTTGATTTTGAACGTGAATTTCTGTGACTCCTTTCTCATCCCTTTCTGCCTTGACAATACTGAAAGGTAAAGAATAAGAAACGTTGTTATTGGCAAATATAACCTATGTATTATAAAAGTTCTTGGTTTACTTTCTTGTACTGGTTTTGGGGACACTGATTTGCATCTCTTTCCAAAGTAGTGTTCCTTACAGGACAACGTATCAGAATCTAGATGCGGAATTGCGTATGTGGTACTGTGCATCTGCTGATCTTGTTAGGAGGTTCTGTAGGGATGTACAGCATGATAATTGGTCCCTTCATGAACAGCTTTTTTGAGGAACACTTTATTGCCCCTTATTTCTGGATTTGCTGAGAGGAAAAGCTACGTGGGTAGTAAGTAACAAGGCTGATAGTTGGAAGGAACTAGAGTTACTTGTAACAAGTGAGAAGTTTTGGTAATTTGTTGCCTGACTGTCTTGGAATTAAATTATTAAAATCATAAATGCTTTTGTATTAATCTGACTCCTTCTCTGGAAGGAGTTTATTCTTTTTAATAATAAAGACTATTTTCCACTGCTGTATCAATAGCCTTCATGTTTCAGTATCTTAACTGATCTCCTACAGAAGCTTTTATTTCTGTCTGGGCTTACATAGGACTAATGCTACACAATATATGTGGTGATGGACTTACAAGCAGTAATGAGCCCCAGTGGCAAGCCAGGACCTACTGGCATCCAAAGTGCCAGAAGACTGTGAATGTTCAGAGAAACCTCAAACCTAACTACTGAGTAAGTGCCTGGGGGTGAGTGGGATCTGTTACGAACATACATGCCAGATGTGGCATGTTTTTTCAATGTACTTTACATTTTTGCACATGGAATGCATTTCTCTCTGACAGACATGCCGTATCCTGTTTTGTTTTGTTGTTTTGGGTTTTTTTTTTACCTGTGGAACCTCTTTCTGTGATGGTTTTTCAAAGACTTTGCTTTGCATTGTCTGCAGTGGTACATTTATGGCTTAAGCTGTGTCTAGAAAGCTTTGGGGCCTGCTCAAAAATATTTGGAGCGTTCTCCTTGTACTCCTTGAAGTGCTATTCAAGGCTTTCTTCCTTGTATTACTGAGTGTCTAACTAGATTCTTGTCTCCTTTTCATAAAAATTAGGAGTATATTAAGCTATAGTAACTGGATCAGTGAGATGTGCCATGCATTGGCTGAGAAGCCAATACATACAAGCTATTAAGACCCTCCTTGTATATCACATCAGTGCCATTTTTGTGGCAGCAGCTTATTCATGAGCTATTAATCTGTCACTTCTTCTTCCTCAAACATGTTCAGATGAGCTGCACCTAATAGTTCCCATGTGTGCTGCCATTCAGTGCACCGAGTCGTAGGTGCTGCACCCAGCAGGACCATGCTCTGGGTCAGGGGCCTGAGCTGCACCTACAGTGTTGGCCGCTGGATGGGGAACTTTGCTAAGCAGTCAAGTCATAGGTTAGCTGTTTGGTTTTGATGGATGGAGATCTTGGTAGAAAGGCTCCTATATGGTGAAACTGCTGATCAAACAGCTGGTTTTCCTCGGATATTTCCTATTATATTTCTTTGGATAATATTTGTGTCCTCATGCCTTTAACCTGCTTATGATAAGCTGTCATTCCTAGACTCAGAAGGTTCTGAGGGAGAAGAGATGAAATGAAAATCGAGTTCATAGAGTCTTGATAGTTCTGTCTCTGCACAGACATAAATCAGAATGTCTTTTCAAGGATTTCCTGACAGTAGACCTTATTGCTGGTCTAAAAAAGATTGTATTTTTTAAGGAAATACTTTTAAATTAAACCCATCTTCTTCAATTAAGTGATTTTCTACCACTGAGTTACTGCTGTATGTACGGGGCTTGGAGCAACCTGGTATAGTGGAAGGTATCCCTGCCCATGGCAGGGGATTGGAACTGGATGAGCTTTGAGGTCCCTTCCAACCCAAACCATTCCATGATTTTATACATACACACCCCCCAAATGTTACTGCTACAAGAGGCAGCAGTAAAAATTTTCACTCTAAAGTCTAGTGGAATGCTTTTAGTTCTCTTCCTTGAAGAAGGGTGGTGAAGAAAGGTTCCTCTAGCCATGAATGGTTGGGGCAGTAATTCGTCCTTGCTGCTGCAGGTGGCGGCCGTTGTCCGTGCCACAAGCCTAAAGCAAAGTGGGAGTCCTGCAGCTGAAGGCTAACTGCATGTACAAAACAATAAAGAGCCTGGGGACGTGCAGTTGCTGGTACAGAAGCAGCATTGGTGTTGATTTGAGCCTTCTGGCCCTTCTTGTCCTTAAACTGAACACTTGGGTAATTCTTTGTACAAATGGTAGAACAAATGTCAGATAAAACAGCTCAGCCTCTCCAGGAAAGGTTTCTAGGCTATTTTAAACTGAAACTTTCCCATCTTGATTTTCCTGAATGTTCTTTCTAAGGGGTTCTGTTTTGGCTTTTTACAGAAGTGTTTTAGGCTCCTCCACCTTGAAATAGCCACAGGATTAGATGCTGCTATATTTAACACTGTACAAACAACAACAAAGAACTGCAGAGTCACTGGAGCAGGAGCTAAGCAGATGTGACACCACTTATTTTGTATTTTCCACTTGTTTTCTGACAATGTCACATGCTCTGAATATCAGTTGGAATCCTGAACAACTTAAAGGCTCTTTTTATTCAGGTTACCAATCTTTTTTCCTTTTCTTACCTAGAATTAATAATGCTCTCCTTTCTGTAACTTGTATCAATGTAGATTTCATTTTATTCTGGGAATTCCTGCTGTATTTATTACGGATGATCTTTCAGGCCAGAAATTCTTACTGACCCATTCTTAACATTCATGTGCCCTTAGATGCTGGATTTTTTTGGTGGGGGTAGAGGTCTAAAAACTGAAAGCAAATTGTGAAATGAGCCAGTTAGGCCTGAGAGCCTGGGAGGTAAGGGGGGAGCACAGAAATGTAAGTACTCATCCACTGCAAAATTATCTTAGCTGACTAAAAAGCCTTTGGCAAAGATGTTCAACTAGGTTTGCACTGCGCAGATTGCCCTGTCTCGATTCTGGTGAGGTTGAGGAGCTCTGACCATGTTCTCTTCAGTTATGTGAATGTTGCCTAACTGTTTTGGGCATCAGCTCGGGAGGGCTGAGTTGAAGCCTGCAAGAGGGTAAGCAGGGCTCAAAGTGAAGGAGCATCCCTCTTGCCCATGATGTGCTACAGTGGAGCTAAAGCCCAGAAGGTAATCGAGGCCCATTTGTCTCTTCGCCACTACCCCCAACCCTACACTTCTTTTGTTCACACTAGCATCAAATGGAGCTGATTCTTTGCTCATCAACAGCAAGTAAGCAGCTCATGACCCCAGCAGATGTTTCTGCATTTTAGGCTAATGAGAACTTATTGGATTACTGCAGTCTTCCCTGCCTCGGAGTAAATACCACTTTGTTGGAGATCCGGAAACTCATACTGAATATGATAAACAAACTGCTGGCTGGACTCTGATTGCCAGGACATGAAAAGAGTTCCACAGCAGCAGAAGATGTAATAGCTCTGAAATGCACAACTGAGCCACACCAATTAAGAGCATTTCCAGTGATTATGTGAGCATTCCTGTTCAACTCGCAGAAATGAGTTTAGGTTGTTTCTTCCTCTGCATTTGTGTGTGGTCTGGAAAGCAAGCACAAGGCTGGAGGATGAGCTTTGCAGAATAGTCTCAAATGCCTCTCATCAGTTCCTTTTAAAAACATTTCTGTGATAATGTATATGCAAAGACCTATCGAGTTTCTTGCTATTTCAAGATCTTAAATTTCATATGTTAGGGAAGCAAACACAGTTTTTCTCTTGAGACATAACAAATTTTTTGTTTATATAGATAAGATGTTGGGAGATGGCCTGTGGCATATCAAAACTTAATTCCTTGGTTTAATATCTGCTGCATATGTCTTAACGACAGCCAGTTCGGATTAAGTACAGTGCTCTCTTCCTGTTCTAAGTCAGCATCTGCCCATAAGAATGACTGAAATAGTAGGAAGAAATAATTTTGTCAGGAATTAAAATGCTGTACTACTGCAAAAGATCAGTCTCTCTCGTTCTAAAGATGATTCATAAGCATTTTTGGCAGAACTATTTAATAATTGCATTCTAAATACCATTTTCTTGTTATATGCTACTCAGATTATGTTCTTATTTTAAATGTGCTCTTTATCCTTTCCTTGTAATTTTATTCTAGATATGCTTGTATTGCCAGGAGGCAGGATCAGCCTTGTTCCTACCACTCTGTATCTGGACTGATGTAGTTTCCTCGTTGCTGGTAAGCTTGCAGTAAGTAATGTGGCAAAGCCAATGGGATCCTTGTTTTGCAGTTATCAGTTTCTACATTAGATATCTGTGTTTGGCTAACAGAAAGGAGGCTGTCACAGGAACACAAAGGGAGAACAAAACTGGGAGTTAAAGAAATGGGTGTGGGGTTTTTTACCATGAATATAATGCTGTAAAAATTAACTAAGACCTTATTCTTGCTGGCAGTATATGATGACCAACACGAATGGTTTTCTAATTGGAAGGGGGGTCAAACGATTCTGGCTTCCCTAAGGCTGATGACTTGTCTGGTTTTTATTTTTCACCCACCTTCTACTGAAATCTAGTATGTACAGGACTGAATGCAAGACTAAATCAATAGCCTTGGTTTTACTGCTGCATCTTCTCTTTGCACAACTTACACATGCATTCTCAAAGTGAGGATTACTTCCTGTGCCTTCAGGTCTGGTCATCTGTGTGACGAGTTAAGAGTAGTCATGCTGAGGCAGTTCAAAGGGCTAATTATTAATGGTGTGATCCTACCACTTGATTCCTGTGAGTAGCCTTACTGGTTTCAATATTGCAGTTGGGAAGGGAAACAAAAGGAGATACAGCTGAGAGTGGCAGTACTCAAGAATGAGTGTTATTTAGTGCTTACTATTAATTCTAGTTTTTATTTGGCAAATACCTGTCTGACAATTGTAACATTGCACATAATTTATTTATGAGGCAGGTAGGAAGTGGGGGGGAGAGTTCTTTCTTCTGCAGAGTAATGATGAGAACATACAAGAGATCAGGATGTAACTTACATCTAGTCAGAACTAATATAGATGTATTCACACCTTTCTCTGTGAACTGCAGTCCATCACCTTTGACACACCAGTACAGCCATACCAATCCACTGCACACTTTCAACCCGGACAAGTGCCTTAAGATTCCTAAAATTTCATGAGGAGCAGAATTACGTG
>JANHGB010042746.1:42176-73541 GCA_026283785.1 Coracopsis vasa | reverse complement strand
ATGATTACTGTGCACATCTGAACATTGTCGTAACTGATGATTCTTCTATTTTTCATGACTTTGGAAAAAATAAAGTCAACGGTTCATCTTTTTCTGTCTGTCATCCTTACAGGCATAAGCAGCTCAGCAGACAGCTACAACATTTGGTGCTGCACAAATCCATTTTTCCAGGGTAGGCCCAAAAGGTAAGGCTAGCAAGTGCTCTGGATGCTCACATGTACCAAGCTGTGGTACTTCTGCAATTACCACTGTGAGACACTGAGGACAGAATAAGAGAGGGAACCCAATACAAAATTCAAACTCACTTTTAGTTCGTTCATAAGCTAGAAGTTTGTGTTTCACCAACTCTCTCAAAATTTTATTGCAGCCACCATGTTTAAGGCTGGCAATGGAAGCAATTAAGCTAGCAGGAACTATTTCATGGTTTTTCATGCCCATTTCCACCTGAAAGAATAAATAAAAATAGATTTGTTAGATCCTGTGTTCAACAATGGAGTAATAACAGATCCCACTTAAGACTAAAATAGTTTTTCACGGATAAATTGTTACTTTTTTAATCACTTGACCAAACCTTTAATATGCCCTACTGCCCCTTGATATCCTTCAAATAATTCAGCCTTGAAATTTCTACAGTATTGGCCAGAAGATGAATAGCTTATTAGATTTCAGTCTCAGGAGTTCTACATTTCTGAAATGAGACTCTTTTCCCGTATTACAATCATGTCTCAGTTTGCCTTTCCATTAATACTTCTGCAGTCAGTACAGTCTGACAGGCCAATTGGCACAGCCAGCACTTACCATGCAATCAGACAAGGCAGCATGCTGCTCACTGGTAAACTTTTGCTCGCTCCTCATTAGACAACGTGCCAAAAGCAATCAGGGCCTAGACTGCTGATGGTCACAAGCATTGACCCTATGGGGGCAAATCTGTAACAGAATAGTAATTTCTTTTCCTTCTGCTATACATAAAGTGGCTTCTAAATAAAGATCACACTCTTGCTGCTGTTCTTGACCATCCACTTCCAATTTTTCTCCTCAGGGGCTATTTGATCGCAGCACCTTCTGTTTTCCGCTCTGGTGTTGAGGAAGCTATAAGTGTAACCATCTTTAACTCTGTCAAGGAGACAACGGTCCAGATTCAGTTAGTAGTCAAAGGAGAAACTGTGTCACGAGGCCACGGAACAGTTCTGGGTAAGTTCCTGTAATTCTGAGCTTGAGAACTAGTTTCTAAGTCGAGGTGTTGTGGAAGCACATCTCTCTTAGGGAATTGCTTTAGGGGATAACAGAACTGGAAACAAATTACTATTTAGTTCATTGGCTACTACTAAATGTTCTCAGTTGGTTGTGGTGATGGGGTTTTGATGTATGTGATCTCAAACATCCAAGGCTGGTAATTTTTGAGCACTAAAACACACAGAGACCCTGGATAATTGATATTCAAGATTTTCATAATGAATATATTAGAAACCTGAATGCCAGACACTGAGGAGCTGTATAAATTGACTTTAAAGAAAGATACAAAATCTACATCATCATCATCATTATTTTCTACCCTTATTTTGAAATGAGTGCTGGAGATGCAATTTCTGTAACTTCAGGACTGAGTATTGCTGAAAGAGGTGGTAATACTTGTGCACTTGGATAAATGCACGAATCAAAGACAGATACCTCTGTCCTCTGTGTAAAGACAAAAGGTGTTTTAATTATGTCGAACTTAATACTGAATGAAATTAGTGCAGATGAAGTCCAGTAGTGCTGTTCTACCACTGCTAGTAGTGGTGTAAGCTCTAAAGTAGGCAAGACTTGGGCAATCTGGCTCTTTAACCATCATGTTAGTACCTTAGCTTGAGAAGAATAATGTGCTCTCTCTCTTTCTCATTTTAGATAAAGGAACAATTAAATTAAAGGTGAGTGTCAATTATTTTAAGATGATTTTGATGAAAACATAAGGGACTTCCCTTCAACCACAGCAGTGGAACAGGGAACAGTTCTATTGTATTACTGCAGCACAGCATAGATGCTTTCACTGCACCTGCTTGCATCATCCATGTTATTGGCCTGTAAGTAAATTAAAGCCTTTGATTTCCAGACTTCTACACAGCTGGGTGATGGTCTGTTGTGACTGATAGGATCCCCTCTGCCTTGATGGTGTACCCCTGAGTTTTCTTTGCCTTTCCTGTAATTACTATATGGCTGTTCTATCCTGCCAGTAGTTAGACTGTGCCTGGGAATTAGGATCTAGAAAGGGTTTGATATTTCCCCACCCTTTACTGTGCTAATACACACTCGTAAGTATCTCTTCATTTCTTTTTGAGAAGGTATAATATAGACCTACGTGATAGGAAACATCAGCAGTTACACCAAATGCTAGAGATTTCTTTGTCCAAAGACATTAACTCACTGTTGTATAAAGTCTGCAGTCTCCTGCTGATTTGGTTTGCTGACCTATTACAATATTTATAATATTGTCAGATATTTTACTTCATAAGTTTCAATCTAACATAATTTGAAAAGTCATTTATTTCTCTGAGCAGCTGGTTGAAGATGTGCTTGTTTGGTCTGGGGGTTTTGTGTCTGGTTTTGGGTTTTTTTGGGGGGTGGATTTTTATTCCTCTATCAACAGAACCATGTCTTCTGTAGCGTGGTTCATTTCCCCATGTAACACACCCTCTGTAGAAGAAGCTGCACGTGTAGATTGAATCTCACTTTGCTCGAGTGCTAAAGAAAGGGGAGAAGAGAATTTCCTGCTGTGTTTTTAGCATGACTTAGCCTCCTTTGAAGTTTATACACTGTAAAAGTTCCAGTATGTTCTTCATTTTCTTTGTATGACTAACACAGTTACACCGAAATGCAGCAGGTGGCTGCTCCTTGCTCACTTCAGTGTTAGTTATATTCCCCAGAAAGTTGAGAGGCTTTTCTGTGTCTTCCTCAGCTCATGGTCTGTTTTCTAGGTGCCTTCAGGACTCCGTGGACAGGCACATCTCAAAGTCTGGGGCAACCGGCATCTAGCAGAGGAAGGCTACATTTTCCACAACTATACCACAGTAACCATCGATAGCAAAGGCTCATCAGTGTTCATCCAGATGGATAAACCTGTCTATAAACCCAAGCAGAAAGGTAAAGTGACCGTGGAGAACTTGCCAGATGCTAGGACTGCTTTCTAGCAAAACCCTTTTCAGGGATAAATTCTAGGGTGAGATGCTCTGTTCATTGTTGTGATGACTAACACATTTCTTCTTTTCTTTTCCTAGTGTTGATAAACCTCTTTATGGTGAATTCTGACTTGAGACCAGTCAATGAGAGGGTAAAGAAAACTGTTTTCTTTCACACTGTAAAATATGGTGCAATTTTTGGCAAGCTGTGTTTTATTCTAATCTACATTTATGCAGAAATGTAATTGGATTTTTAAAGCTATTTAGCCATATCTTGTGATTTACCATGTAAGCTTATTTCATTTGGTGACATTACTGTTAAAGGAGAATACATGCTTTTGTAGTGCTAGCAAATAGGATGTAACTATGCCAAAACAGTTAGAAGACATTACAGAGACTTCTATTTAAGTAATGCACAGGTACACAAAGTATGACTTTTCCAGTTAGATAGGTGAGTGAAATGTATGTTTCTCAGCTACTCTTGCGAAAGAAGAGATGTTTAAACTTCGTCACTCTGTGCATCACACACTTCAACACAAGAAGCAGAAAAGTAGCTTTGTTTCATAAAGCCTTTTATTCTTTTTTTTTCTTTCAGATTGAAGCTTATGTGGTGGTGAGTATCTATCTGTCTGCCAGTCATGTAGCATGCATCCCGTAGAGGCACAAGATTCATGTAGCCATAAGAGGAACAAGTCATACATCTGTACCTTTTCAAGTCCATTATGGCCATTCCCAGCTGTAACCTATGCAATTATCTCTATCCCTGTGTCTTTAACTGATCTTTGTGTCCTGCTTTTTTGTTATCACCAACAAATATACTTGTTTTCTACTTCAGTTTCAGCAATCCATTCCCATTTTTCAGACTGAGAAGAACTGGCTAGATTCATTGGGATTTATAAATGTAACAGTCCCACTCAATTTCTCCCTTCTTTCCAATGCAGACACACTCCTATCCTTCATCTGGCTGGGCTGATATAGCAGGGCCAATCTCATCTCTGCACCCAATCATTATGATAGTGGACAATAGAAATTCATGGCAAGGAAAGGGTGCTCCTGTCTTCTTCCTTCTGAGGTGAATGAGAGGTTCCTTCTGTGTCTAGTCTTTTATTTTTTTCCCCATGTGTTTTCCTTAGCTGTCAGCAAGCAGAAGAACTCATCCTCTTCTCTTGTTTGCATTTAGTCACAGATATAATGCTGACAAAACCAATGGGATTAATTTCATCCAACTTTGTCATCTAAAAATTGCCTTGTTAGTTATACAGCTCCCTTTATGAGCAGAAAGAGTCTTCAGAGGCCCGTTCCTCACGTGCAAAATTGGTGTCTTAAGATAGGTAGAAGATCTGCCACTTGACAGTGTTTGCTGTGTGCATTGGTTATACAAGCAAGGTCTAAATGAGTACTGAATTTTAGGCAGCACGTACCCCTGGTAAAGTATCTTCAGAGAAGTTTTTGACAGACATTAGTTACGTGTGCGCTGTTAATGAAGTGTATGTATTCTTTGTTGCAAACTGAGTTAAATGTATTAGTGATACTCATTTTCACTGTGATGTTTCCCATCCCTACACTGCTCTGCAGGATCCTCGAGGGTCTCGTATGATAGAATGGAGGAATTTGAAACCATTTTGCTGTGGTAAGTTTCAGATGTTTTTTTCTCAGTGTATTGTTAGTTGCCCTTGCTCCTGCTGAGTTGTGTTCAATAAGCCTTGACAAGGGCTGATGAGTGACACAGAGCTCACAGAACGTTGTTTCCTGTTTCAGGTATTGTGAATATGACTTTTCCTCTCTCTGATCAGCCAGTGTTTGGTGAATGGCTCATCTTTGCTGAAATGCAGGGACACACATACAACAAATCCTTTGAAGTTCAGAAATATGGTGAGTTCTATCCAAATCAACGTTGACTCTCACCCAAGTGCACTGGGGAAAACAAAGCATTATGAAATGTTTACCTGAGGTGAAACAGCAGGACATCTAGAGTGTCATGAGGAAGAATTCCTTAGAGGTTAGGGAGGTAGGGATATAAATACTTGACTTATAGGGGTACAGATACTTCAGGGATATAGACACTTACAACTTAACCAGGTCCTTTGTTCCTATCCTCCATAAAGTAAAGGACTTGGAGTCTCAAACTGCGCAATTCATTTTGCTTTGGAAAAACTCTTGAAGATGCTTTCAATCTGTCAGTGCTCTCCTTCCTTTCCCAGAGCCTTCCTTAGAATTAGGAGTTCCTTTCCAGTCTCAGAGTTCCTCTGATGCAAGGTGGCCATTGTTACACCCAGCACACAAGCTAGGATATCTGACCTTGTCCCACAAGCCTGTTCACAGCCACTGACACCTGCTAATCTCTCGACTCTATTCCCAACACATGATGGAGGAGTCATAGTCCTCTTTACTGTGTGTCTAAGAGGAGAAGCTTGGGCTCAAATCCTGGCTGAAGTAAAAATCCCCCTGAAGTAAAAATCTAAGGTGTTTTGCAAAGGATGTCTTGTTGAGAGTCTTGGTTTGCTACTTTTGTTGCTTCAGTTCTCTGCTGAGTGCTGTCCTGTCTCACATTTGCTGCACTACACTCATCCCACCACCAGCAGTGATCTTCCCAGTGCTTTGCTATTATCTGGACAATCAGATCTTGAAAATATTCTGTTGTATTTCTTTTCATTATAGTGTTACCAAAGTTTGAGTTGCTGATTGACCCCCCTCGCTACATTCGTGACCTTTCACTGTGTGAAAAAGGAACCGTCCATGCCAGGTAGGAACATGGCCCAAGGAAAGTTTCCTTACTGTGAATTCTGGTGCAGCCACTGGAGCTTGGATCTCATCTGCTGCAGGCCTTTCAGATGATTTCTCATCATGGTTTTCTAACTGTGCAGCTCACGTAGTAGCAGCCTTGATAGACTCAGGAACACAAGAACCAGCTGGCAATTGGGGATTATCTTCTTTCCATTTCAGATACACGTTTGGAAAACCAGTGACAGGAAAGTTAATTATCAACATGACAATAAATGGCGTAGGGTACTACAAGCATGAGGTGGGACACCCTGTCCTCAGGACCACCCAGGTGAGTGAGACCATTGAGGCAGCTGTGATAAAATGCCTGATTTATACTCTTTGACATGAATACCACAGCTCTGTTTGATGCTGCTGGTGGGAGATCTGAAAATAAATGGATAAATGCAATAAATATGCTCATTATGCTGGACCAATCACATATTTTTTATGTGTCTACACTTTAGATTTGGCTTCTAGGCCCTTTTGGAATGTGAATGCAAACTTACATTTCCCTTCCCTCAACCCATTTTGCAGATTGATGGCTCTGCTGTCTTCGATGTGTGTGTGAAAGACATGATGCCAGCTGATGTTCCAGAGCATTTCCGAGGCACAGTCAACATCTGGGCCACAGTGATCAGCTCTGATGGGAGCAAGCAGGTTACATTTGATGACTCAACGCCTGTCCAGAAACAGCTGATTGATATCAAGTACTCCAAGGATACCAGAAAACAGTTCAAACCTGGACTGCCTTACAAAGGAAAGGTAAGATTAAAAGCAGAGATGCTGACATGTGGCTGATACAAGGTTATACTGACTTGATCCCAGGATGTTATGTCATGTTCTGGTGTGGTTTTTTCCACCTGCTGTTTGTGTCATTGACTGGAATTGCCTATAATGTAAAACCCGTTGTTCTATAAATGAAACACTGTGCAGGTAGAAGTCACTTACCCTGATGGAAGTCCAGCTGACAGAGTCACTATCCGAATTAAAGCTGAGCTCACACCAAAGGACAACGTTTATACAAGTGAACTGGTATCAAGAAATGGCCTGGTGGAGTTTGAAATCCCCTCCATCCCTACAGCTGCCCAATATGTCTGGCTAGAGGTGGGTGAAAGCTCTTTATAGGCTTAGTGGGCTTTAATGTAACTAATCTTGTCAAACCTGCACTTTATAAATCAGTGCTACAAACGGAAATCAGTGCCTTTTAGCTTCAGCTTCTTGATTTAAATGCAGCAAACACTTGCTTTGTTTCTTGCTGCCAACAGAACTGAGGTTAATGACCATCATGAAAAGATGCTTCTCCAAATACAGCTTAACATAGTAATAAGGGTCCAATATTTGGAGTACTGTTGCTATGTAAAGATGATGAGAGATGACTGCTGGAAAGTATAAAGTGGGAGGTGGGGACACCATGTAAGAAGAGAGTACAAATCAGGCTTTCTATACATGCATAACATTCAGATGTAACTTTTGTTAAGACCAAAGTGACAGCGATTGATGGAAAACCATCTGGGGATCAATATCTGCCAAACTACTTGTCCATCAGTAGCTGGTACTCGCCCAGCAAGTGTCACATCCAGCTCCAGGCACCAGATAAACCTTTCCAGGTATGTTGGCGTCGTACTCCATCAGAGCAACAACTGCATTTCTTGCCTTAAAGTACTTTGTTCTAATTAAATTTCTAGCCACTTCTGTTTCTGGGATCCTGGACTGTTGTTTCCAGTACAAACGTTGAAGTAGCTGCACTTCAGCCACCAAATAACTGTTTAATGTGGGCTTAGCACACAGTGCTAAGCAAAGTACATTTGATGCTTTGCTCAGCATCTCATTCTCCTTTGTGCTGTGGGGACAGGGGAGGGTGGATGTAGGCACTGAAAAGGTTTTCCTATTTGAATGTATGTTCTGTGCTCCTCCAGTAATGTTCGCATACACACTGTTTGGTGAAAATGATGTGCTTTAGTTCAAGTTAACAAATGTGGAAAGATTGGAAGTGATGTTGATGGGAGTAGCTTGATTACTAAAGATCCAAATTAGGGCTATGGAGTCTAACTAGAACTTCCACTTTAAATCTCAACTGGATCTATTTAGTCATCCAGTTATAAAACTATGAATTCAGTTGTCTGCTCTTGTAGGAGCTACTCTAAAAATGCAGTTCTTCCATATGAAAGCTGTTGTGATTTCTCGTAAAGGAAAGATCTGATTTAACTATGATTCCTGTTCCATATTGTTTTACTGAGTTGTTTAGGATTTGTTCTGTATCCAATAAGATGCTCCAAGGGTCTGCATGTTGCTTTATGGGGCTAAAAAAGTGCTTTTGGCAATATACATTTAGATTTCTAATATCAGCAGGTCCAAAGGTTGGTTTCAAACTCTTTGTATCCAAATAAGAACATTTCTTTTATCATTGCATTTCATGGAAGTTTAATGGCTAATTAATCTTTTACAAGTTTCCTGAGGTATGGAAAGGGGATTATACACTGCTAATCTGAACACCTTGTTCTTATTATAACCTGATTAGAAATAATTCTTCTGTGGGAAAGCTAGGAGGTGGATGACCAGCTGATGTGGGAACTGTTTCCCTGCTTTGCCAGCTCTTACTGGGTGTTCCAATTAGCTACATTCATTTTCTTTTAATGAATTGCTTCATCATTTGCACTGGGGAATTCTTAATACTTCAAATATTTCATGTCACGAGGCACTTCTTGGACTCTGTGGCATTCTCACTGTATTTAACCCATTAGCAGCTCCTTGTATTCAAGCCCTTGCCATTTTGGTTTGTACCATAAGTACATTCTGGAAAGATATCACTGTTAGTGCTGGAAAAAAGGAGGTTTTTCAAAAGATTTCATTGGGATTTAACTTTGCTCTTCAGCCTTAACAATCCTAGCTGGGCATTGCTATGCTTTAAATGGCAGGAGGATCAGGTGTGGAAGTCCCACTTAATACGAGTGTTAGCTGCTCCTTGTACCCCAGAAGCAAGAAGGAAAGTTGATGGCTCCACAGAGAGCTTATTACTCAGCCAAACATGACCCAATCCTAAGCCTGTGGCTGAGCACTGATGTCTGTTCTGTTGGGATTGGCAGTATTTGGGTCATTTTGTCTCCAGGGTATTCAGTACCTAGTGAATTCCTCTGAGTATAGGCCTTCAATGCACAAGAAGTGCAGGAAGTCTGTGCTGCTCTGGAGCCTGTTGCAGGCATCAGAGGAGTTTGCCCAGAAAAAAGAAGCTCTTGTCTTGTTTATTTGTTTGACAGCTCCTTGAGTGCCAGACTTGCAAATTAAGACTTGGGTAATTTGAAAGCATTTTCCCTCAGATCTACTCCCAGGAACTTCATGCCACATTGCTTATGTTTGAATTAGTATTTGCCATATGAAAGTAATCACCGCCTATAATCTCAATTAAACTGTGGGGGCACATCCCTTCCCACCCCCAACCCAGCTCTTTCATTTTGGGGCTGGTCTATTGAAGGGGTGTCTAAAATTCAACCAATTCTGACAGCTGCTCTGTGCCAAAAGGCTTAACTTTCAGGATTCCAGAGATTCCTTTATTGTTTCATTAATGCATACAACCCCCCAGCCCATTCTCCTGTTAGATTTACAGGGAGTGAAGAGCTCAACACAGGCCCCTTTTTATTGTGAAGAAAGTCCATGAAAACAGTGCTAATGTACTATACTTTTCAATGCAAACATTCCTTAGGAGAAAGGTCACATCTCTTGTGGACTGAAACCCAAATAGATTTTTGTGCTTTATAAATAAAAAGCATGCATTTAATAGACCAAATCTTTTGCTTTTTTGTTTCTGAGTGCAGGTAGGAGAGGAGGCTTGGATTGCAGTGAAGTCCACATGTCCTTGCAATTTCACTCTACATTATGAAGTGGCATCGCGAGGCAACATTGTCCTTTCAGGACTGCAGCCCAGCAATATCACCCAGCAGAGAAGCAAAAGAGCCACCTTTCCCTTTGAGAAGAACATTGATATCACACGCCTCCCAGGAACAGGTACCTAGCATCAGAAATGCAAACTCACCCTTTATTTTCAGGGGAAAACAACCTTTCCACAAACCTAAATATCCTCTTGTTTGAATTTGTGCTCCTTAAAGGGCATAGAATAATTTTGTGCAGGAAAAATAGTGGTATTCATTGCACACATATAGAAAAAAGATTTCTTTCTCCAAGAGGGAATGAAGTGTGGACTCCTATTTTGTATAAAGAATAATAGAAAATACAGATCTGGTGAATTCAGGGAACAGGAAAAACATTGAGTAGTTGTTCTACCTTCTCCATACTGCTCATTATGCCATGGCTGCTAATTGCCTATCAGCATTCCTAAAATCAAAAGGGAAAAGATTCTGAGTTCAAGAAGAATGTATGCAACAGGAGCACGGGAAGGATGCAAGGTCTGGATGGAGAGTTC
The DNA here is from genome assembly GCA_026283785.1 of Coracopsis vasa. Taxonomy (NCBI): domain Eukaryota; kingdom Metazoa; phylum Chordata; class Aves; order Psittaciformes; family Psittacidae; genus Coracopsis; species Coracopsis vasa. The sequence goes on along the minus strand of JANHGB010042746.1, from coordinate 63,212 downwards.
TGTGCCTCGCAGCATTTGGATGGGGCAAGAAGAAAGTGATTTTGCTTACTAAAACTGTCCTTTTTCCCATTTATTTCCGTTAGCACCTCCCAGTGTCCCTGCAGCAGAAGCTGAGGTCTGCAGGACATTCCTCCGGTTCTCAGTAGTTCCCAACATGGCTCCCTTGGGCCGTCTCCTGGTGTATTATGTCAGGGAGAATGGAGAAGGGGTCACAGACAGCCTGCAGTTCGCAGTGAAGTCCTCCTTTGAAAATCAGGTATTGGCACTATAGCTAGTGGAGAGTGGCTAGTGGCTGGTGTCTTGTTACTCACTGTAGTTTTATGTGCTGATTCTGAGTCCAGATCATGGGATTTAATGTTCAATTCCTAGGTTGCAGTGGTACTCTCAGCAAATGAGACCAGACCTGGTGATGTTGTGAACATCAAGGTCAGAGCTGCAAAGGCAAGCTGTGTCTGCATTGCCACTGTGGATAAGAGCGTCTATTTGCTGAAGACAGGTTTTCAGCTGACAGCCAGTCAGGTAAAAGGAAACTTAAGACACTGATATCTTTTTCTTACTACTGCTATCTGCATTTCACCTTTGGCAGGTAGCCTTCATACCTAAGGACAGCAGTCTTTTCCCTTTCCCTGAAGGTTTTTCAAGAGCTTGCAGAGTATGATGTATCTGATGCTTTTGGAGCTCCAAAGGAAGAAGGGCACTTCTGGTGGCCAGGCATGTCCTCCCGTAGACGCCGTAGATCTTCTGTCTTTCCCTGGCACTGGGACATCACCAAGGATGCTCGCTTCGCGTTCACAGTAGGAAGAATCAGCCTCACTTCTCTATGGAGTGTCTTCTTTACTTTTATGCTTGCAGATAATTTTCAGCTCTGTAGGCCATTATTTTTTTCCCACATCTGAGCTGTTTCTCTGGGAGGGGAGGCTGAAAAGTAATTTCTGAGAACAGGTCATCTGTAGGTTATAAAGACTCTCTCTGTTTCCATTAGCTTCTTGCTTTCCTTTTGATTGAAATGATTGTCACCTGATGTATTTGAAGAGTTCTGCTGATTGGCTTCCTTCTTGCCCAGTACAGTCCATCCACCCTTTCAGACTCTGCTGTCACCCCAGCTCTTTGCCTTCCACATGACTGTAGCAAGTAATCTCTGTTCCCTGATTGCCTGAAACCATAAGGCCATGCCATGTGGAAGGCTTGCTATGTATGTTTTATATTCTTTACATAGGCTTCACCTACTTGCCACTCTTAACTGGCCTAGAGAACCGGTGTCACAGGTCTAATAATTTGTGTTCCTTCCATTTTTAAATCCACATAATTGTTAATAATAACAATGATCCTGGCTTCCTTCACATCCTCTGCCTCTTCATTCTTCGTCCTTTCTGCAATTTCAACTGAATTGTTCTATTATGTTGTCTTAAACCCCATAGACTTCTGCATATTCTCCCAATGCCTAAACATTTTAATCATAAACTAAACCCTCAACTGTCCACTGCTTCAGTCAATGCTGCTTCTCTCCCTGTCATCTCTTGGGGTTTTGTTCTGATGGGTTGGGTTTTTTTCTTATGAGAGGCATAAACATGTTCTGTACATATGTTATTAGCTAGTACATATGCATTGCTCTACTCCTGATCTGTAATAATTGGATGTATACGTAAAAAGAACAAAGCTCATGCTGCCTTTGGTGTCTGGGAACTGCTGTCTCTTATGAATAAGTGCATTTAGGGGACAGAGCTGGCAGACAGCTTTCTTAGGAATTCTGTAGTTTTCCTGTGAAGCTCTGTGGACAGTTTCCATTTTGCTTGGCATTCCTGGGAGCTCAGGATTGGTGATGTCTGATGTGAGAGCTGCCTGCTAACTGCAGCAGAACACACTGGAAGCTTTTAAGAAGGATAAAAAGCTGTAATGTAATGTTCTAGGGGAAAAATATGTGTAATAATTTTTCACCTGTAACTGCCTGGCAGTTACACATACCCAGAAATGTTAGATATTGGTTTAAATGCATTTTCCAAGCAAACAAGAGCTTTCTCATAAGGCTTCTGCTTATGAAGTGTCCACATATTTTCACATTAACAAACACTTTTATATTAAGTTTTAAAAAATCCTCAAGTTTCAATTGAAGTTTACCTGGGAAATGTTGGCACAGGCTTGGGGGATTCTCATCTGAAAAGCTTTTATTGGTGCATGGTTTAATTCTCTTTTCTTTTTCTTTTCTTTTTTTCCCTTGCTGGTTTTTGTTTTGTGGTCTTCACTTTTACTGTTTAGGAAACTGGCTTGGTTGTGATGACTGATATAGTCAGCTTAAACCACAGACAGAATGGAGGCATGTACACAGATGAGGCTGTCCCAGCTTTTCAGCCACATACTGGGACATTGGTGGCTACAATGCATTCTAAAATAGCACCAAGGTAACATTTTTGCTGTAATGCATATGGTCTGTGATACTCAGAGCTATTTATTTCTATGTTCTCAGCTGTTTTCCACTTCCATGCCCCCAGGGAATTGCTTGGTTTAGACAAGGGGATGTGTGTGGGGAAACTCTTGATAGACCCAACAAAAATTATAACTGAGACTACTTCATTAAATTGAAATTAATTATAGAAAAATGCAAAGTAGTATTCTTCCAAGTGATCACTTGAATCTCTCTTTTCTGTGAATGTGTTGCTGCTTCTCAATATGTGCAAGTTGGCCCTGGTTTTGCAGAGTTGCTCCTTGTCCATGGTTTTGACCATTCACCTGATGATCAAAAGAACTGCAATGGGGGAGTGTGAAGCACTCTGGCTGATGCTGCAGCTCCCTTTGGGTTCTGAGCCACCTGCTGGCCTCTCTTAGCAGAGTGAGGTTTGGAGGTTAGTGAAGGAAAAGTTAACCAAGCATCACAGGTGTAGAAAAACAACTGAGTTATGAAAATATGAGAGACCAAAAGAATTCCAAGAGAAGAAACGGAGGGAATATAAAGTAGTGGTTGGGATAACTGCTATTAGTAAGGCCATGTCATGATCTCATGGGAAGTCACACGCTCTATATGCTCCCTTTGATTTCTTTTGGTGAAAGAATTTGGATCATGAAACTATTTTTATTTAAAAGCCAACATAAATAATATTATTTATACTGATTTCTTTAGATTCTTATTGATGTCTCCAGACTGTTTGATGTGTGTGTGCACAATGGGATCGTTTGGAAAGACGATGTAACGTGTCAAGAATGATACACCCATTTTCTTTGTAATGAATCTATACTAGCTAGAGTTTGGTTTGTCATGTGAGCTGCATTCAGGTGGTAACAATGATTTATCAGTTACTGTTAAAACTGTCTTATTAAAAAAATTAATTGCCAAGGACTTATTTCTTCTAGCAGAGCAGAGAAGAGAAAAAGAACCTTCTTTCCTGAAACATGGATTTGGCACTGCCTCAATGTCAGGTATTGACAAGGAATTCCTTTAATTATATCCAGAGGGTTGCATCCTCTTCAACTACAGAAAACAAAGCTCTTTAAAACTTACTGGAGTTACATTGGCACCCTCTGATACTTCTTTCTTCTTGTTCCTTTTCTTCATTACTGCTTTAATCAGTAATCTTTCTTTGTAACATTTCATCTGGTCTTGAAGTGTATTCACTTTCTTAGAGTTGAACCTGCCAGTTGTGAATACACTGCAACCCATGTGTGATTCACCATGGTGTCAAGAGCAAAGGAGCATCTTCAGGGAAGAAAAAGTGCAGTGGTTTGGTTCAACACATTTCCAGGTTTTACTCACTTATGGAAATGGTGTATCAATGAGTTATTGAGGAGGAAGTGGGGCTATAAGTTCGCGATGTGTGAGGAGATGGAGGCAGAATAGCTGCTTCTGTAAATGCTGCTATAGCCTAACCATGCACTGGTGAGTGTTCTATTTTAAATTGCACAGAACCCTTCTTTCTCTTCCAGCTGATGTAACCTTAATTTACTGCCTCATAAATCATGGTTTCCACTGGGTTACAATTGGAACTAAAACCAAACTGAATAAAACAGATAACTGATCTCTTCCAGAAGCAGCACATCGGGATAATTTGAAGCAATTATTAAAAGGCTTCTCCAGGTTTGCAAGCAAACTTCATTCTCAAGGAATGATTCTAAATTAAATTTGACAAGAGCTTGCAGCAAGTGTATTCAAATCTGTTCAATTGAGCATGAAATATGCTTTGTAGAAATACACAAAGAATTCCAGAAGTGCCTGTCTGGGCCTCAGCAAGCTGGGCCAGTTAATTATAAGTGGGCGAGTGTGGAATAAAAAGTTGCAGATTGCATTTTCTCCACTTCATTTCATTAGGAACAACTGAGTTGAGCATTCCTTGATTTCCACTCTCTTGAACAGGAAGAATTTTTAGGTTTTCTTCTACCATTTATAATTATAATATCCAATCCTCAAAAAAACACCAACCCTGAAACAAAAGCCTAATGTCAACTTCCCAAACCCATTCTAAAAATTCCTAGAGCCTGGCTGGAGGGTCTAATGGCTGGAAATGTGTGTGTACTTTGGCCCCCCGCCCAGAAGAGTAAGCGCCCTCATGTGTGAAAATAATGTTAATGCTGGTTATGGGCTGAAATCCCAGTGGAAAGAACATCAGCTGCAACAAATTGTCCGGTTAAACAGACTGGAATACTGCCAGTCCTGGAGCGAGGACACCCTTCTGCTTACTCTTCGGGGCTGAAGTTTATTGCAGGTACCAGTTACCTACCTGCAGTTAGGATGAAGACCTAAATACTAAGAAACTAATGTGCTTAAAAGAAATTCAAATGGCTTGGTGCTGTCAAGCCAAGTGCATTTCCCAGGATCTCCACTCTAGTTTGAGCTGGGGAACCACATTCATGGGCCAGAGTGCTTGGTGAACCTAGCACTGTTCAAAGGCACAGTGATCTCTAGGATTTTATCCAACTACTTATTTTAATCCCTTTCCTACTGTAATTTCAATACACAGACCAGCACCTGACATGCTGCTTACTTACTGCTAGTTGCAATAGCTTAAGCTTGTTGAAAATTACAAGCCATTCATTTTAGATTATGCAAGTAAAGACACTTCATTGGTGCCAAAAATGGAAACAACCTTCAGCTGACCAGCAGTGTGATCACAACCCTGCATTCTGTCCTGGATATGGATCAGGCTGTATTCCAGGGTTAAAAGACAGAGTGTTATGCCTTGAATGGACGTTCAGAGCTTATTCTGAAGATCTTGTTTTCCACCCCAACTAAGATGCACATTAGTCTCAAAAGATTACAGAGCTAGCAGCATGTGTATGAGCTCTGGGGAATAAATAAGAACTTGAAAGAAAGCAACCTTAGGGTATACTCATAACTGCCAGTCCTCCTGCCAGTTAAGCCATGAGATAGCTTTTGTTTTTACTTTAGAGGAAATGCTTTCTATTCCAGGCAAGGCCAAAGCTTCTTTGCAGGAGGGCAATGGCCAAGTCTGCAGAACAAAATTGAGTTTCTATTATTATAAAGCATGGGAGAGGATACCAGGTTTATGATATCCTGTTGCGATGTGCACATTAAAGCTAAATGCTCGGGATGAAAATCTGATTTTTAGTAATTAGTTTCAATCTTCACTGGAAGAAAATGATGGGTTTGGAAATTTCCTGAGTCGGGCATTCCGAAAACCAACCAACCAAGATGTTCTTGCATCAAAATGTGCTCCCCTGGATAAGCAGTTGCTGAACTTGGTGGCTGGAAAGCTTCTCATTTGCCTTTATGTTCAAGCAGTCTGCAGTGTGGCAATGTCCACAAGGGTATATAATGGGTTGCAACAAAAATCACTTTGATTCACTAGCTGTTATATAAATGATTGCCGGACTGGTTTTATCCAGGACCCTCTCCTTCTCCTCTCTTGACTTAGTGCAGACATTTGCCTCCAAGAAAAGTGACTCTAATGAGGCTGCAAATGCCTGTAAAGCTTTTAATCCAGGAAGTATTTGTATGTCGTATGCAGAAGCAACTCCTGGCTGTTCTGCTCCTTATAGATGTGTATACCAAGCCTTTTCTAAGCTGTTGTTCAAAGCAGATGCAGATGCTGTGTTGTAAGTTGGGATCTGGAGGGAACTCCCCAAAATGCCTGTGTGCTTTATCTTCATTCAAAAGCATTTCATAGATCTGATCAATCCAAGTGATTCCCTGTTCTCTTTGGCAGTAATGTGTCTGGAGAAGCACAGCTACATGTGGAAGTGCCAGACTCCATCACTACCTGGATCACAGAAGCTGTGGGGCTGTCCGAGGAGCAGGGGTTGGGCATTGCCACTCAAACAGAACTGAAGACATTTAAACCTTTCTTCATCGAGTTCACGTTGCCGTACCACGTCATCCGGGGGGAACAGACCAAAATCCCACTGACTGTCTACAACTACCTAGCTGTCTGTGTAGAGGTAACAGCCCTCTTTACTCCTGTTGCCAAGTTACTAAATCCTGGTTTATCATCAGAATTTCCTAAAGTGATCTACAAGTTGCAGTAGATAAGATCTAGGGATAACGTAGTGATAAGCTGAGATAACAGTACTGCTTTTCAATATGAATCAATGTCAAGCTTTATTTACTTTTAGCTTGACACAACTCTAGTAGTCTGAAGTGTCTTGCAACACTTCAGAAATACAAATAGTGAACACTGTAGGGATGACAGCTGGGGAGCTTGTCCTCAGCTGCAGGGAAGAACGTCCTTCTGAATCAGAAAGCTGCTGAAAAGGTTCATTTTGAAAGAGGTTCTTTCCAGTAAATCCTGTCTCCCTAGCTGTTTTCTTCTCAAACACATTATCTGTCTAGCTCTAGTAGTATCAGCCTGAACTACTTATTGCAGAGCTGAAAGTAACACTGTCAGTCAAACACATTACTGGAAGGGTTGAAGAATGAATAATCTGTGCATACTGTGATTTTTATTAAGCATTTTGTGGGTTTCAGTTTTGGGTTGTGAGTTGGTTTTTGCAGCTGAAATTTGCATTCCAAAATTTCCACAGGTCCACGTGAAGATTTCTGTTCCCAAAGGCATAAAGTTTGTTGGGCATCCTGGGAAACACCATCTGACAAGAAAGAAGTGCGTTGCCCCTGGGGAAGCTAAACCCACCTCTATCGTTTTGTCCTTCAATGAGCTTGGACTGAGCAACATCACTGGTAGTATAGATATAAAATTAGCTTGCTGCTTGAAGGAGTTTTACAAATGTTCCTTTGTATTCCTCTTTCAGAAGAAAATTCTTATTACCTTCGTACCCCAAAGTGGAATCATTCATTCCACTTACTGCCAACTTTGCTCTTCAACCTCATTTGTTTCTTAGAAACAGCTTCTCTAGCTGTAATGAGCTGAAGAGTCTGTCTGAACAAACTTCAGGAGATTCCCTGTTGTGTGATATGTGGTCATGTAAGGTTTGGACCTCTTACCTCTGCCTGAAAAGATCAGTTGCCATTGTTAAAAAGAGAGTAACAATAAATTCTATGTATCTTTCAACCAAGTAATCACTGTAAAAACTGTGCAACTCTAGAAACTAGGAAAGAGTTTCTCTATTGCCCTATGACTGTCCAAATAGTGTCCAGTTTTAGATGTGACCATTCAAATATGGAATCAAGGTGATATAAGAGAGCTGTAATTACAAACCACTCAATATATTGTTAATCAACTGTATCCTAATTAGTTAGATTATCACTTGAATTCCTGAAGATCTTCCTTTCTCAAAATTTCTGCTTCTTTCCCCTTCTGTTTCTTAGCAAAAGCTTTTGCTTATGGTGGAACCAGTTGCTGTCAGGACGGGATGCAGACCTTAAAGAATGGCAAGCACTCAGAGGACAATTATCTGGACAGAAGGACCCCAGTGGCAGTGGATTATGTTCGCAGCAGTGTTATTATTGAGGTAAGAAAACAGGGATTTGTAATAATTCACAAAAACAATTGTAAATGCTTGGGCAAGTCATTGAAGTTTTTAGGTAGTCAATGGTATATGAACAGGTTTATAGGAATCTTCAAGTTGATTTATGCTTATAATCCTGGAAATGATCAGTTTTAGTGGTGCATTTACAGAAAGAGCCTGTTGGATTCTGAGTTCCTGCCTGTGAATCTTCAGTACTGTTCAGAAGAAAAAGGGATAGAAATTTTCTCAGCTAAGCTTGCTCTGTTCATCTAACCAATGTGCTGCAATGTGAGATTTGTGGTTAGCATCTCTCTAGCTAATGGAATCTAGCATAAGAACTTTTCTATAAAGGATAGGAACCACTGTACAGCAGCAGAATATTGTTTCTGTGTTTTGTAAGTAAAACTGAATAGCTGTTACTGCTAATCCAAGCACTGTGTTTTTATGTATGGATTTCTGTCTTTATATAGCCAGAGGGACTGTCCAGAGAATACACCTATAGTGTGTTCTTCTGCCCAAATGGTAAGTTCATGATTTGAATGAGATATTAAGTTTGTTTGATTTTAGTTATAAATAGAAATATGTGGCTTCATCTCAGGGGGAAAAAATAATAATAAACCCTCTTTGTTTCCATTTCTGTGTGATTGATGAGTTCTGGGGTGGAGAAGGAACTTCTGAATAAAGAGTCTTTCTTCCCTGGCTGGCTAATTATGAATTTGCTCTGCCTGCCCAAGTGATTTCTGGAAATGGCAATTGAATTCCTTTACTTTCGGAACAGGTTCAGCATTCAGCACTGTGGACAGTAACTGTGACTGTGCTGCATTCGCAGTTGATGTGTTAAAATTCAGTTCTGGAATCAAGTATGTGCTTTCTGCCTGACATTTGGATAGCTCAGAGTTGACTCCAGTAGTTAAACAGAGATGCTTTTGACCACTAGATTAGAACTGAAAAATCACTTACAGGCTTCATAAGAATTCCAGCTCAGCAGTTTGAATTGAAGGATCTTCTGTATTAGAAGGGGTATAAATAGAAGATGGGGAGAAACATCCACGTGTACTTTTATAGTTTGCTTAAGAGAGGATGGAAAAAAGAACATGTACTTAGGAAAAGTCTGTTTAAATTTTAGTAGTTAGGTATGGGTTGATTTTGAAGTATTGTGAGTTAAGCTCTAATTCTTACAATATTCCCTTCTTTTTCTGACTAGAGAAAATACACATTTCTACACCTAACAAATATGAGTACCAATACATGCAGAAACCTGCCCAGATGACACACTTTGACATCGCTGTGAAAGCACACAATGATGCTCACCTGGCCTTGTCCTCTGGTCCTCATGACATGGCAGAGATGACAGAGATTGTTATTGGTGGACATCAAAATACTAAAACATGGATTTCTATAAGCAAAATGGGTGAGCCGGTGGCCAGCAGGGACACAGCTGGTATCCTCTCCTGGGATGAATTCCGCAGCTTCTGGATCAGCTGGAAAAATGGAGTTATCCAGGTAGTGAATTTATCTATGAAATGGTCTGGAAGTCTCTTGCTTTCTTAAATAGAGTTTGAGCACACGTGTGGCAGATTTCTATTAGGCTTGCTTAGAAAGGTGAAAGCTGCATTCCTGTTGCTTTGTCTATATTAAGTCTTGATCAGGCTGTTTTAATCAGAACACATCTGCTTGCCAAATGATGTTCTCAGTACCTCAGTCTCTGGTGGTTTTAGTGCTAAGTGTGCTGAACGCTGGGGAGGTCAAGCCTTTGGAATTCTCATTAAAATTCCTTGGATTGTTTTATGGGTGGGAAAGAGAAAGGTACTGATCCATCTACAGCGTCCTCTGATGCACACATAAGTTACTAGGTCCAAGGCTACATGGCAGACTGACTTCATACATGTGGGTTCTTGGAACTGCATGGTTTTTTGTTCCTTTCAGGTTGGCCATGGTACTCGGGTTCTAAATGAGTCTATTATTGTGGAGTGGACAGTCCCCAAACAGCTTGAGGTGAAGTACATTGGCTTTTCCACAGGCTGGGGGTCAATGGGAGAGTTTAAAATTTGGAGAAAAGAAGAGACTGATGAAAATCACAATGAAGCATTTACTCTTGGAGTTCCCCACAACATAATTCCAGGATCAGAAAGAGCTACAGCTTCAATAATAGGTATCAATTATGAGGAGGTATCACTAGGTACCAATTATCAAATACGAAAAGATACTCCAGCTGTTACTTGCTTCTGACCAGTATTTGAGTAATAGACGCCAGCTAAGGTAGTCATAGGTTGTCACAAAGGTGTATGCTGCTTAATTCTGGGGCAAATAATTGTTTGGGGGATTTTTGGTCACTTGTTTGAACCCTGTTTGAGTTGACAGTGTCTTAAAGTGGATACCATCTGAGGGCTTTGCAGAGGCACTGTCTGTTAGAATCCATAGTATTCATAATCAGAAATTGTGCTGTGTTTAACCTCAGAGTCTAAACTGGGGAGTCATGGACAATAAAACTCTGAAATGTGAAATTTCTTTATTCCAGCAAGAGCTTGAAAGGCTGACACTTAACATTTGAAGGACTTTCAACTTATGATGTAGTTTCTTTAAGATGACTATCTGTAGCTAGTAGGATTTAGTGTAGTCAGGTGGATTTTAATTGTAAGACATCAAAGGGAAGTAAAGCATTTCCTTGCTACTGAACATACTGCCTCTTTTTCAAACAGGAGATGTGATGGGTCCTACACTGAACAACTTGGACAATCTTTTGCGATTACCGTTTGGATGTGGGGAGCAGAACATGATCCATTTTGCTCCTAATGTTTTTGTCCTGAAATACCTGCAGAAAACCAAACAACTCAGTCATGAAGTGGAGAGCGAAGCTACTGATTACCTTGTTCAAGGTAACTCATTGCACTTACCATCACTAGTGTCTCATTGTACTTTCTAATCAACAGTGTCCCAAGTGATAAAGATTCATTGTTTCTTGTAGGATAATCTTACAGGTAAACAGATTTTAATGGCAAGATGTTTACCCTTGCTATGTAGCCAGCATTTCCCTTCAATAACTGCTATTTTACATGCTTATTGCTTTACGTTTTATCTTTTTTTCCCTTAGGCAGCTTATTTCTATGTTTAAACATTCCAGAAAGTCAAGGAGAATTAAATTTAGTAAAAACCTATATATTTAGAGGGGTTTTCTTATTCCTAAGTTCTCTTTCCAATCGCTACATGTCTCTTCTCTGAACTTTCCAGTTTTTAACAGTATTTTCTTAGTAACAGTATACCCAAAATCAAAACTTAGTATCCAGAGTAGTTAACCTAGAGCCATGTAACAAAGGCTTTTATGTGTCCTTTCAGTGTCCTGTCCTACCTCTCTAAACAGCTCAAAGCTATCTATCTTTTTATGCACTGTTTTTCTCAGCAGTTGTTTGGGAAGAGCCACATGCAGAATAGTTTTGTAAGGAAATACAATTCTCAGGACAAGTCAGTGATCATTAAGAACAAGAATGACCCAAAGGGACAAAGCTGGCTTGTGTATGAGTCAGACAATAGTCATGTCATGAAATCAGAGGTGACAGGATTAGGTGGTTCTGCTCTGCAAATATAAATCTTAAGTGTAATGTGTAATCTATTTCTTGTATTCAGCAGCAAAAGCCCAGTGCTGCTTCCTTTGCCTGGCTACAGGCATTTCACTTGTCATTTTCTGTGCTTGCTGATAGCAGTAAGACAAAGGGGATTTTTTCCTAGCCCAGGTCAGTGTTTCCTTTGCAATATTATTTGCTTTTATTTCCTTTTTCAAATCTGCAAACCTGCCAGGTTTTTGGCTCCAAACTCTGCCTGGTGATTAACCCTTACAGAAGAAACCCTCAAGAGCTTTAAACTTTCCTGTGTGCATTGGAGCCCTGCCAACTATAAGGTTTTAGATGGGAAAGTCTGTTTGCTTACTCTGAAGGCTTTTGTGACTTACCAAGCCAGAACACTTTTTCATCGCTTAGTCATCCATCGTAGAAAGTGCCACTACCCAACAGTTTCCATATCCTGCTCTTTAGAAGTGGCATGAGCTAAACTAGGCAGTAAGTTTTCTGCTTTCCCAAATGCAGTTCTACAAAAGCAGGTGAACAAGGGAAATCCAGAAAACTGAACCTCTCCTGTGAGCCCAAGCAGCTAGGGAAATGCTTCGAACCAGAAGATTTCAGGAGCAAGTGAGACATAAAGTCTGTTCCACTACCAACCTAGCAGGCAGTGAAGAATAAATGTAAGAGCAATGAAGCATAAGTCAACTCAAAATGAATATTCAAATGAAAGAACAGAGGAAATAAGACTGATACAAAAATATAAGTAGTTAATTTGTCCATCTGATGCATTGGAAAGGAACACTTAGGAAAAATTTAAGGAGGAAGTGCTCACTAGTAAATTATGAGGGCTATGTAGAAGAAAAGCAATCTAATGCTTTCTGCCACATACTTATATATATCCTGCAATCCCCAGATGAAGATGTTTTTACTACAAGAGCATCATTAATCTCTAGAGCTCTGTTCCTCCCATTTTTCAAACCATTCTTTCAGTATTCCCTAAGACTATTGGAAGGCTGTAGAGCAACAGGCAAGAGTGTAGGAGTCACGGGCAGCCCTTGCTCAGGGGTTGCCTGTATCTGGAGAGGTCAACAACAAAACATTTTGGAAATGAAAAAGTAATCCATTCCCATAAAAATGCCTTGCAGTGTGGAAGAAAACATCTACTCATGTCAGAGAATTAAGTGAGCACTAAGTGTCTTTGACACAGTCTTCTTGCAGGTTTGACATATCTCCATATCAGAAATACCCATTCTGAAGGGTTTGGTTCCAGTGGGCTTTATCAATGAGTGTGTTCTGTATTCCTCAATAGAGAGGAGTTCCCTTTATTAGGAGGGGCTATTCATGGTTGTAAGATAAACAGGTTTGAGAAGCAAATTATTTTCCTAATAGGAAAAGCATTTTGACTATTTTCAGTCTCAAAAGACTTTCTGGTAGAGAGTTCTTCTCTTCAGCATTCAACATGGAAAAGAAATGTCCATCTGCACAATGCTTTCAGGAAACTGGATGGAGAATGGCTGTATGCTTAAATAAAAACCTTTCTTTTAATACTGCATCTTTTCAGTGGGATATCCCATTTTTAACAAGAGTTGTAGTCTTCCAGATGTTTGCCTGAATGGATTTCCGAGTAAGCTACAGTGTACGTACACAGAGCTGGCTCTATCCCTCACAGCAAAATGGGAGGTTGCCTCGGGCAGCAGAATCCCTTACACTAGTGCCAGATGGTCTGAGTCTTCATTCACTTGAAATACTTGTTTTCCTCTGTGTGATGGTTTTGGACTCCCCCAATTCTTTTGTGACTTCCAGGCTACCAGCGCCAGCTGACCTACAAGAGACAAGATGGTTCATACAGTGCTTTTGGCGAGAGGGACTCCTCGGGGAGCATGTGGTGAGTTGCTATTTAAAACAGAGTTAGAAACTTCAGTGTTTGCTAAATGGGAAGAATACACAATTGGCAAGAAAAGAAGAGTAATTTTCCAGCTTCCATCGTGGTATCACACACAGTAGAGAATAGAAATCATACTCGATGACCATAGACTTACTGTTTCAATGCTGCTGAGTGTTCGTACTACACTAGTAGGTGTATTATAGCTGTTTCAAGACTAAGGGGCAGTTAAGATAGTCACACCTACTTGTATGTCCAGGCTTTAAGGCTTTAGGATCATATTTGATCTACTGGAATTGGAGTAGCAATACATGGGGCATTTAAGCACCCAATTCCACTAGGGATTGGAGCTTCACCTGAAGCATGTACAGAGAAACTTGTTGCCTCTGGAAGTGGCAGAGGCTTCTACCAGGATGGGAAAAAAAACCCACCACCAAAATCAACCCCCAAAAACCCCAAAGAAGTCTTTCTCCCAAGTGCTTTATATCCCATCATGGATGAAATGGAATGGTACAAATCTGTGCCCTGAAAATTGAGATGCAGAACCTTTCAGAGTCAAACAACATGAAAGCAAGAAACTGAGAAATCAGCTCATCTCACTGATGTCCCCCTTAGGGAACCACGGCCTTTAAGGTTGTACTACATCACATCAGCGTGTTAGTTGACTGTAATGGCTCAGATGTACTAGATTCTGGTCTTCATTCATTTGCTTGTTCTGTCATTTGTCTTCTCCATCTGCTCTTTATTTTGCTTTAAACTGATTTTCTTCATGAACTCATCCGTGGGGAGGTACCACTTCAATGATGCTGCTGCTTCACTGTTTCTAAGATTGTAAACCTTTATCTCTGCTCTGGCATCTCCCAGTCCCTAGATGTAAAATATGGTGACACAGGATTACTTAACGCTTGAAAAATCCCCTGCCAGGCAGCATGCTTTCTACCCTCCCATTCCTCAGAGGCTTGTAAATGGAATGATTCAATTTCCAAAGCTGGCCAGAGTTCACACTTGTTGCATGTCAGAGGTTTAGAATTCCAAAAACACTCCTGTTGCTTTCTTAAGACTTAATTCTGTATGAAGTCTACCACAGCCTCAGACTTTAGCAATGGATTTCTTTTATTTTTACTTAAGATAGTAACAAAATTGGACAATTTACTCCTCTTTTCAGGTAATTCCATATCTATAAGGAGATTGATTCTTAATTTAAAAGCTTTAATAGTTTGGGTAACAGACGAGCACCTGTAAAAGGGAACTGAATTACAAAGTGTGTCATAACTAAGACAAATATGTCTTCCTGTTACACTTTTCAATGTAATTTGACCCTTATTCCTGCACTTATGCACAAGTTTGGACAGTGTTCAAGTGCTTTTATTATACCATCAATGGTTTTTAACAATATTTTCTGTTTCCCCAGCAAGACTTTTAATAGTTGTGCTTTCTAAGAATGTTGTCTTCCCCTCACTGATACATTCTTCTAACTTAGTTTTCTCAGTAAAGATGATAAATTCCTATTTACAGGCTCACAGCTTTTGTCCTCAAGTCCTTTGCACAGTCTCGTGGGTTTATTTTCATTGACCCAAAAGAGCTAACAGCTGCCAAAGACTGGATCATCCAGCATCAGAAAGAAGATGGTTCTTTTCCTGCTATGGGCAGGATACTAAATAAGGACATTCAGGTAAAAACTGTACAGACTCAAAATCATGTAATAGCTACATTTGTAAAGTTATTATTAGAGCATGAAGTGATGCAGTTTCCTTATGCCTCATACAAATATTACACTTGAAAGGCTACGATAGTACAGGGAGAACCAGGAGAATTAGGGTGTCTGTGTGATGTCCCATGGGAATGGAAACCAACATGTCAAGTCTTATAAACCACTTCAGAGTCATGTCTTGGAGTATGAAGTTCTGTGCATTGGGTGCTTTCTCAGGCTATTCCTAGGGCAGGAAGCTACAATGTTGGGTTGGGCTCCTAAATTTCATACTCTTTATGTGCAAAGCAAAAGAAGGTCCATGATGCCAGACCTTCCTTTATAACATAATCTTTGTCTTGCTCAAGAGTCATTTTATCCAGCGTCCTTATCTCTGATTTTCACCCAGTGATTTCTGGTTTTTGTCCTCCAGGGTGGGATCCATGGTAAGATCTCCCTGACAGCTTATGTGGTTGCATCTCTTCTGGAAACGGGTGTAACTTCTGAGGTAACAAAAGCTGAGTTAAAATAGCTCTCATGTTATACATATTCTGCAAATTCTCTCTTTTTTAAGCTTGATTTTACTGCTGTTCGCTTTCAAAGGTTCTGTGCTCACTAGAATGATAGCATCCAGGTCACAGAGGCTGTTGGAAAGCCTTGAGATTATTCTGAAGTTAAGGAATCTGTTCTGCAGTTATTCAGGGTGATCTCCCATCCTTCAGCCATCAGCTCAAGGATCATTCTACCAGAGCAAAACTCTTCCCTGCAACCCCATCCCGCAACCTCTCCCATAAATGGCTGCAAAAAGTGTTTCCTTGTCATTTCAAGGTGGGATTGCAGCCATGCAGATACTGGTGGCTTGCTTATATATACTGAAAAACTCTAAGTAGCTGAGTGCTAACAGCAGTTTAACCAGGGCTGCACAGGCTTCAGGGATCCAGGAAACTTTTGTGGTCTGCCTCTGCTACAGTGGCCAAAATGCTACTGCTATTAAATTACAGTCTCTTTGGAGAGCTGCACTCCTGTAATGTGCTGGATTGAGGACTCTGGAGAAAAATGTTTCTTTCCTTTGTAATGAGACAGAACAGGAGCACTACAGAAAAAAGAATAGCTACAAAGGAACGTGCAATTACACTGCATCATTTTTGAAGTAGGAAAAAACCAATCATTTCCAGTACAACTGGTGTTATACTAGAGAATCTAGAGATACCTTCTTAAAAATCATGCTGAAAAGGGCTCCTCTCCTCTGTTATATTTCTCCCTGCATTTAATTTCACTAGGATGGAGATGCTCAGGTAACACCATAGTTTAACACTCCCATTCTGACTGGGAACATGTCCACTTGCAGATGCACTGAGCACGTCATGAACATAGTTCTTCACCAGCCAAGGGAGAGAGTGGTGGTAGGCAAGGTCTGCACAGGTAGAGCTGGAGGTGTAATGGATGTTGCAGCATGTCCTAGTGATCTGTAGTCAGACAAAAGCATTGCCCATTCAGGCAAAACCCAGTGAGTTCATGGAGCCTTTAAAACAGCCAGTGCAAAGGGCAGTATCTATTTTAAACCCCATGATAATCTCAGCACTTCTGATGGCTTCCCTCTAGAGCTTGACGAGTGAAACCATACTGCTGCTGCAGGCAGATACCTCCTGACCCCCAGTTCTTGTAGGAGTGGAAGGCCCTCAACCTTATTCAAAATAAATATATATATATATTTAGAAAATGCTCCAATGCTCATAGAGTAACTTTCTGCCTCCCTGTCAGCAGTTTCCCCCCTCTTCTGAGAAGTGATGTGATGCTCTCTCTGGGCTGCTGTGTGTCAAGACAAGCCCTAGCATTTTTATTTGCTGGAAGTGCAGTTTATGTGGATCTAATGGTTTTCCTAGAGGAGATTTGCAAGTGTTACGAATGATCTTAGCTAGGAAATGAGGAAGGGGAAGGTTAGTGCCACAGGGAAATCAAAGGAAACTAAATTACATCAAGTCCAATTAAATTGTTTCTATAAATTATCAGAGCCACGTTCCTACATGGTGAGGTCATTGAGGGAGTTAATAAAACATGTTTGTTGGCTGCAGGGACCCCTGGGAACCTTGGCCTTTATTATCCTCTGGCGTCTGCTAGACGCTCCGGAGTGTCAGGAACACAATCAAACATACAGTAGAGAGCTCACTTCTGCTCTGTTCATCTGCTGCCTTGTGGCATGAAATTTCTTCAGCTTTAGGGGGGAATAAATGTGACTCAGTCTTAGTCTTCCTCATTCTTGCTCTGCTGTTTGCTCCTTTATTCTTGAATTTGTGATGCATGGCTTTCCTTAGGGAAAGGAAAGAGTTAGCTTCATTCTGCAGAGAGTAAAATGCATCTTTCTTAGTGTGTTTTTGGTTTGTAACGAGAAATAAAGTGATTCTAACTTTTGTCACATAGAGGCTGGTAATATGTCTGGGCTCTTTCCCCTAAATATAGGAAGAAAGAACAGCTGTTGACAAAGCAAAACACTTCTTAGAGTCCAACTTGTATTCAGCAGAAGATCCCTACACTACTGCCCTGACTGCATATGCCCTGACACTGCTGCACAGTCCCTCTGCTGCTGTGATGCTGCGGAAGATGAACAGCATGGCTATTACACAAGGTACTGTGCTCCTGAGGCCAACCTGGCAATCCCTGAACTTCCAATCCTCTGAGAGGAACAAGCAAATAGCCCTTGAAACTGGAATGACATGAATTACTGGAGAGGGTGAGGTCTTCCTCACAGCACAATTTGGCTTTGTAAGGCAAGAGTTTTCCTGATTCTCTATAGAAAGGGTACCTTAGTTCCATGCATGCAGCTGATGCTGAAAGAAGGCAAATGCACCAGATGCTCTGCAGCATCTTTCCTGTCAATACCACCATGTTGCATTTCGTGATGCTGTATTTTAATCCAAAATCCAGGAATTACCTCATTTTTGTAATTGCAAAGGGAGCCTCTTGCCCAGGAGATGCCTGTCTAAAAGGAGGGACAGTGCAGTTCAGGGCAGGAATCTGTTCTTTGAGTCAATGCAAAAATAGAATTTGATTCTTCCCCTTTACAGAGGCTTAGCTGCACTTCTGCTATAATAACATACGTATGCCACTGTCCTGTTTTTCTAGATGGCTTTACACACTGGAGCTTGACAGGAACTCTTGTTACTGATGAAGATACCTTCATGGGATTTAATGATGGGCTCTTGCAATCAGGTACTTGTACTGCAAAGTCAGAGATAAGGGATTGGGCTGCAGCAGCAGGGCAATAAGTGCATGTGTTCATATAATTTTATGTAATACAAGGGATTCTAAAAGTGGCAGCGATCTAGGAATCTAGGGATTGTACTCCCAGCTTTTACTGGCAGTCACTGGCATTTCAGCTGATTTCCTAGACTTTAACTATCAAAGCCACAACAACAGGGAATGATGCTATAACTTTCAAGTCACTGAAAGCCATTGACTCTTCTAATACGATGTAGATGGTATTTTGATTACTTTCTTTCTCCACCCCTCCTTCCAGTTGTTTCTGCAGAAGTGGAAATGACATCTTATGCCCTTTTGACGTACACACTTCTAGGAGATGTTGCCTCTGCACTCCCAGTAGTAAAATGGCTTTCACAGCAAAGAAATGCACTTGGAGGATTCTCATCTACTCAGGTGAGCTGCCTGCAAAAAAGGAAGCTTTGATGCATGCATAATCAACTGTGGAAATCAATTGATTCAGGAATGATCAATGCAGAGTGTCTGTCTACTGTAGACAGTAACTGTCCACGTCCTGGTAAGAATTAAGCCTTCCAGTGCTCTGTACCACTTCTTTCTTGGACTGATAATTTGAAAGGAGCTTAGACTTTGTCCTTACAGATGCCTTTGACAGAAAAAGTGAACAAAACCTGCTATTTCTTTTCCTAACTGAACTAATAAGGAAGATTCTGCTACCAGAAGCTAATGACTGTACAGCACAGTGCTTGTTTGTAAGTTTACTATGTTCCTGTACTCTGATCCCTAGGACACGTGTGTAGCCCTGCAGGCTCTGGCTGAATATGCTATCCTTTCTTACGTTGGAGGAGTCAACCTTACCATTTCCTTGGCTTCTACTAATCTAGACTACCAGGAGACATTTGAGCTTAACAAGATGAATAAAAAAGTCCTTCAGACTGCAGTGGTAGGTGCTTTTGTGTTCATGCAGCCAAATTTCTAAAGCAATCCATGTGAGCTGGGTTCTGAATGACAACTCAGGTAAGTTCAGAAATGGTAAAGGCACAAGTTAAATGCTGAGATCTTGGAACTTCCTGGGGTTTTATGCAGCACTCAAAAGGCATTTTTCACCGTAACTAATGTCTGATGCTTATTTTGTGCTGCTTCTTGTTTCCACCATTGTTAAACGCAGGTGTCTGGAAAGAATAAGCCATGCTCACTCCACTTCTGGAGTCTCCTTTATAACCAGAAAGATAGTTTGTACAGAATTGATATTCATTTCCATTCTTGTCTGTGTCTTAACTGTGGATTCTCCCCAGATCCCCAGTATTCCAACAGGACTGTTTGTGAGTGCCAAAGGTGAAGGCTGCTGTCTGATGCAGGTAAAGTTGCCATGGGGCTGAAGAGAGTATGTGAGCAGATGATCTCTGAACTCATAGTCTGTTTGCTACATTTTGAATCCCAGTTTGTTATGAGAAGGTAGTTACACTTTGAATTTCTCTCAAAGTAATTATATTACATGGTGTTGCTTTTAACTCATAGAAGTGAATGTGATTGTACCAGCGTGAATCTGCTCTGGTGCAGCCTTACCTATATGTAACTGTGTTGTAAAGCCTCTGTTGCCTCTGTGCCCACCATTACCTCTCTCTGAAGAGATCTGGTGTTTATGCTGCTCTTTAGGGAACATTTGTAGATGCTGTGAAATGTTGGGGTCTAATAAACTGCCCTGATTTGGTTTTGTTTTCCCTCCTTTCTGCTGCAGATTGATGTCACTTACAATGTACCTGATCCCATTGCCAAACCAGCTTTCCAGCTCCTGGTAAACCTGAAGGAGCCAAAGTCAGAGCAGCACCTTCAAGCTCCCAATCCCCTGCAGTCTGTCTCTCTAGATGAGAATCGCCCTGAAGCCCTGCACAGAGAGAGGGCACTGGTGGATGATGATGACCCAGCTTCAGATCAGGACCATCGGGAATACAAAGTCATACTGGAGACATGCACTAGGTAGGAAATTCCAATCTGCATCGTGTCCTGACTGTTTCTCAGAGACAATCTAGTTTGCTGATCAGCACATCTATATTGATACACTCACTGATACAGGAAACATACCAAATTCTTCGGGCTGTATATAACACAAAAGCACTTTCTCAACCTCTTTTCCCTTTGCCTAAGTGCTGCAGCTTGTAGTAGGGAGGTAGGCTTATAAAGTCTTGTCAGTCCCTTGAAGATGCCTGTAACTAAGGAGCTTGCCCTGCATCAACACAACCTTTCTGTTGTTGTTTCTGAAACTTCTGCCCTGGGAATTGCTGGAGCAAAGACAGAAATTTGAGAGGAAGCCCAGTCCAAGGAGATTGATTGCTTGGAAAGAAAACAAAAGCAAATGAAATACTCCCTTTCCTTCCCTTCTTGTAATGATGCTCTTTTAACTCCTTCATCATCTTATTTAACCAATGCAAATAGAGGAGTGCATCTAAGGATGACAACTGAAATATTTTGAGCCTGGGGGTGCTCTTCAGAATGTAATTAAGTGTTGTCATGCTCAGTGAAGTCCTTGGGATGCTTTCAAGGACTTAAAGAGAAAACTGGATGGGAAGTAGGAGGCTGAGATATCTAATAGAATAGGGAAAATGCAGATAAAGGGCTACTATGGGATTTTTTTAGTGTGGTGCTTGGAGTTAGACTGGGATTAACAAGGTTTAACGTCTCTAGGAAACTGTCAGCCCTGAGCTGTCTTACACAAAGCCAACTGGATCTGTCCACAGCCCATCCCATGCTACTGTGTGCATATGGGCTGGGGTGTGGTGTTACACCCAGGCTGGCTCCCTGCAGTGCTTCAGAGAGCTCACACCCACCCTGGCTGTGAGGACCTCCAAGTAGCCCTGAGG
>JANHGB010042746.1:4906-38179 GCA_026283785.1 Coracopsis vasa | reverse complement strand
ATGTGTTGCTTTGGCCTTTGGGAACACAAACCACCTGAAGACAGACAGACCTGCACGCCCGGAGCCACTTCCAAACAAGGAAATATTATCCCTATGTCCCACATGGGACTGTCTGACAGAGAGGTTAAAGTAATAGGACGGTTTGGAGAATAGAATTTAGGTATCTGCTCTGGTCCTTACTCTACTCCTCAAACTGGGATTAAAACACAAGAGTCCATCATCCTCCCCACCTTCTGGATTAAATGTTTTTCACGTGATGGATGTGTTCCAAGTACAGTTTATCAGAACAGGAATGATTGATTGACTGATCAAGTACATACAGCATCATAGTCCTTATAGTATTGAGTTGTTAGTATTCCAAATAGGGAAATAGGAGTTACATAGGAGGAATTCTTTCAGAAAACTTCAAATAAGACTTTGTAGCATTTATGTTCTGCTGGTGATTCATTGGCTTTCTGTACGAGGAAGGTAGTCACTAGATTCTTGAGGTGGTACAGTTAATTCCATAAATGAGGGCCCTTGCACTTGCCTCTGAAGACCATGATCATGATACACACAGAGCCCTGGTGTAAGCAAGAGGAGGTGAGTTAGAGTATTTTTACAAGTGGCTGGGTTAGATTAGGAGCAGTTGCACCCCAGATATGGGAAGTACTCTTAGACTGTGTTCTGATACTTCTTAGAGATGTCCCAGTAAATCATGAGCAGAAGAGGTAGTCTGTAGGCCTGCCTGGCACAGTGCAAATTACAAATCCCTCGGCCTCAAAGGGAGAGAAGATGAGTAGGAAAAGCCTGGCCTGACCCCATTCTTCAAGAGGATGCCAAAGGCTCTTTCAAATGGCTGCCCTTTTCAAATGTAAGGATTAATTTTCCTGGCAGAAGAATGTTTTGGGTTTTTCAGCTGATGGGAGAAGAGGACCTTTAATATACCCAAGTGTGATCCAGCAGCATCATTCCCTGGTGCTCTGAAGGAATGTAAAGAAGAGACTTTATTGAGTGTTTGGAGTTTCTGAGGTCCTGCTTGAGCCTTGGTACTGAAAACAGTCATGGAACTATTCAGTTAGATTATGGATGAGGTGTCAGGCATAGTCTGAGGGAGATAAATGCACCAGGAAGAGCTTTAAGCATTAAGCACCTTGCAGGCATTCCTCATCAGGTCACAGAAAAGAACACAGATGCCTTTTTCCTCAATTCTATGACAGCAATTCAATCCCCTCTGCATTTCCCTTCTCTTACTGAAACATCCTTTTCCAGCAGAAGAAATCTGTGGGGTTTAGTGTCTGATCAGTTTTCTAAGCAGTCTAAAATCATTCTCATGCTCTGATTTCAACCTGTTCTCTATAAAATGAAACTAAACCTGTTGATTTTTTCCCTCCCTCCCAGTTATTGATGAACAAGCAAATTGGGTTAAAAAGATACGAAGTGGATGGAAGAAAAGTCCTTTTTTATTTTGATGAGGTAATGACTCGGTTTCTTATACTGCTTTTCCAGGCATAGGTACAGTGTATTGGTGTTGATGGTCCCTCACAGATGAGGGTTACCATGCAGCTTTAACTGGCAGTTGCTTGAGCCTCTGTTGAGGCAGGTAGCTGCTGTGGGTTTGGTTGGAAACCAGAGCATAGGAAAGACAGGCGATTAGCTTCAGCCCACTGAGAATTTGTGGGCAGATATCACTTAGGTTTTGCCTCAAAATAATCTCACCTTTAGGTACAACTGTCATTGCTAAAAGGGCAGAGTAAAAATGCAGGCTAATTTAGACCTCACAGCACATACCTCTTGGCTTGGTCATCAGCCGTAAACTGTTAGCTAGTTGAATTAGCAAGCTGACTGATGACAGGAGTGGTGTTAGGTAAGCCAGGGAATACAGCTTGGGATTCAGCTTTGCCATTATTGTATGGCAAGTATGTGCTTTAAGGGCTAGCAAAGTATACTGTTTTAATTCACCCTGTTTACCTTTTACTCATCTTTGTCTCTATGCCTTGTATTGGAAGTGTCTTCACTCTTCCCAAGTGTCCAGCACAGTGTGTTACATTAGGGGCAACATCTGTTTGTCTCTCTCTTCACTTGAAGTACAGGTTTTATTACACTGAGTCTTTTACATGATTTCATGCAGATTCCTAGCCAGTGCATGACCTGTGTAAAGTTCCAAGCTTTCAGAGAGCATATAGTTGGGAAAACAGCTCCTGTTCCTATCAAAGTGTATGATTACTATGAACCAGGTAGGTGCCTATTTTTCTTTGATGTTTGGCAGCATTAGACCTTTAGGCATAAGGCTTAGTTGTGATTTCTCATTCTTGCTGGCCTGCAGCTTTTGAAGCAACTCGTTTCTACAACGTGAGTGAGAACAGTCCCTTGGCTCGTGAGCTCTGTGATGGACCAACATGCAATGAGGTGGAAAGCTCAGCTAGCCAATGGGTTGGTAAGTTGCATCAAAGCAAAAATGGAGCCTGCAAATGTATTTCCCAGGAATTCAGAACTTAAAACACTGTTTGGAAAAATGCTCTATTTCAATAACTCTGTTAGGGGAAGTTTTACAAAGCTTTGTGGCATAGCAGCAGTGTTAAACTTCTGACAGGCCAACAGGTCAACGTGCTCTGCTCTTCAGTCACCACAGTGGCTGTTATTTGCTTCAGAGGCAAGATATAATGTATAACTCTGGAAGTACCTGCACAAGGTGAGACATTAATAAACATAAAGGTAAAACGCCTTTAAAATGCAATTTGGTTTTCTCTCTTTAAAATCTCTTGCAATAGAGTTCTACAGTGGAACAATTTCACACATCAGTGAAAGGAATAACCTTCCCCAAAACCTCTGTGTTCCTTTCTGTCCTCTGTGCCATACAAAATAGTTGCTTCATCCTGTACCTGAAATGTGCTGCAAAATGGTTCCTTCAGAAAGACAACAAACCTTTCAATTCTACCAAGTTTGTAAATTACTATGAGATGGTTCTGTTTGCTTTCCAGGCTTTGTCCACTCTGGGCCATGCAATAACATTTTTGGCTGCTTGGAGGATGAGTATTTTGAGCAGTGCATGTGTTCACGAGACTGTGGCTATGATGGGGAGCCTGTGTGTGGATCAGATGGACAGATTTACCCCAACCATTGCCAGATGGAAGTAGCATCCTGCAGGAATAATACAAGGATAGAACAGATGCCCATGTCTCAATGTTCTGCCTGTAAGTTTCACTTGGTTCCCTTTTCTGTTATGATCTAATTGCAAACCACCACAAATCCTCATCTAAGCAAATAATTACATATGTGTGATAGAGAAAAGAGGAGAATTCAAAACCTATGTATTATTTTGCCATTCATACTGCAGGAGATTAAGTTATAAGAGCAGCTGCCTTTCTGCTTAGCTCAAAATAACTGGTTTTCTGTCCTTGGGAATGCATGTTCTACCAAGCAGAATGAACTTCAGAGAAAAGTAGTGAATAATAAGAATAATGTTAATAAATGAAGTGAATAATCCTAGATAAAAGACATCCATAAAATGTAACATTCTTTGGAGATCCTGCATGGGCTTTCAAGATGTGCAGTGCAGTAACGCAGGGAAGAGTGCATACCACCTCTGGTATGTTTTGTAGAGATTCATTAACACATTTTATGATTGATGCTTTTCTTTTATTTATAGCCAAGAATTTGCCAGAAGAAAGGGACACACATTCCCACCCAGCTGAGCAGCCCAGTGTCCAACAAGCTCCAACAGGTAATAACAGACCTTTGCAGTTATCCAAGGCCTTTTTCTTAAGCAAGGTTAAAGCTTATCCTGTCACTGTGTAAAAGTGTGTATGGCTCTCGAGCACATTTAAGTAAGGATGGTGAACTTCTTCATCCTTTAGAACAGACAGAACATTCAGAAATCATTAATAATGAAGAAGTCAAGGAAACTTAGGATGATCACTGTTCAACAACACACTAGCTCTTCTAGTCCTTTTCCCTTCTGGAGATCTTGCAGGATCTGCTTTCTTCAGTGCCCATACAAGGTTTAGGTAACTGTTAATAGGAATGGGCAAGGTAACCTCCTATTTTCTCAGCCTTCTTAGGTTTGAACAGCACACATGCCTCTGAGATTTTCTTCAATAGGAAGCTGGAAAGATCACATTTAAAACCAGGCTGATGTAATGTGTTTCAACAAACAACTGAACAGAACATGACAACAGACCAAACCATTGCAAGAACTAGAATCCAGGTGGATTAACTTTGTTTGTAGCAGTTCTGTGCAAAACTTGGGCTGGCAGTCTTGATTCTGTCAGAGCTGGTCCTTGGAATAAAGGGCCTTAGTGAGCAAAAATGTTAAGGTCAATAGATGGAGTAGCCAGGAATTTGGCTGCTTATTTTATTTGGTGCTTATATTCCTGCACTTTTTTCCAAGACTCAAGTTGAAATTGCTCATGGCTCACAATAAATCTCACCAAGAAGCAGTGGAGGGTCAATAGAATAGTTTGTTTCGTGCTGTTTCTAGTAAATAAACTGGACTAGATTTTTCCTGGCTGCTTTCCACTCATTAATTTTCCCCTGGTCTCTAACACTCCTGACAAACCCTTAAACAACTTAATTCTTGAAGAGAAGACTTAGTCCCTTCTCATGTCCTTGTCAAGCACCAGAGCTCAGATTAGCATGTGTCCAACAGGAGGCACCATCCTGTTCTTTGCTCCTCTGCTGTACAGAAGTTGATAGATTTACTAAGGTGTAAAAGCACAGTGAATATTCCATTGTAACTATTTCTATAGGTCATTCAATCTCACAGTGTTTAATGTCTCTCCTGTTTTCCCTCCCTTTTTTTCTGGACTTATATATATGAGTGTCTCTCTATCAGATTCCTGACTGTTGGAATAGCTGAGATGAATGCTAGTTGCCTTTTATTCTGTGCAAATGTACTCAGCATGGAAACTGTTTGCAATCTGAACCCTGTAAAGCAGCATTCCCAAAGTGCTCTGTAGGGCACTGCTGGCATGCAAGCCCATAGCAAGTGGTTTGCTGCTGGGCTACAAAATGGGACTGCAATTACATTATTTTCAATGAAAAAAAGGATAGTAAAAATATGGTTACCTGGGAAAAAACTTGTGGGACTTGACAGTAACCCACAATCCAAACCTTTCCAGAACAGTGTTTCTCAATCTGCATCAACGTATCTAAGAAAAATAACCCCCTGGTTTCTGTTGGAAACAGGCAACAGCAAGGTTGGCTCAGGAGGTTATCAGTAAGAGCAAAAGTGGGAATTCTGAGTTTTATTTTAGTGTGTGTGTGGCATTTTTATCCAGATATTAGGTTAACAAACCTGGATGCCATAAGGGTATGTTTGGCAAAGCGCAAGCATTTAGAGCTGGCTTTGTTCTAGGATCTGCGTGGGTTCAAGTTGGGAGTCTCCTGGAAGGCAGATCCTGAACGGAGCTGTCTGAGCAGCAGGGGCAGAGTGAGCATTCAGAAATTCAACCTGACTAAATCCTGCATCAGGAAAAGTGCCCAGCATGTGATTTTCATTAATCCTCTGGGCTCCTCTCAGGTCAACCACACGGTACATGAATCAAAGTTGAACAAATGAATGAATCCCTCCTGTACACGGGTCTCCTTTGGACTCACTGGTTTGTTAGCACTGAAGCATGTGATTGGTTTAAGTCTGCTCAGGTGCTCTGGGTTTCTAGTGCAAGTTCTGCTGAGCCATGTCTAAATCTGTCATTTCCTAAAAGGATGCAAAGCTCCAGGAGCCGAATCAAGCTTAGGGCAGGTTGGTGAAACTGCCTCAGTGAGTTAATCTTCAGGAAATAGCGTTTTCTTGGAGGAGCACGTGGTGTTTGTATTGTCTGAAATCCTTCTGTATTTGCCATATGACTTGTGCAGGCTCAGCTTGGTTTGATGGATGCTTTCATTGTTAGCTCTTGCCAGTGTTACCCCAGCAATGGAAACAATGAGAGCCAGCTTCCTTCCAGCAAACGGTGGGGAACTTCTTCATGGGTTCAGGCTCACCCTGGCAAATGCAGCCTTGCAGTGTAGTTCACACACCAGTGAGTTTGCTAGAATAAGCAACAGCTTTTGAGTTATGCTATTCAAGGTGAGCAATTGTATAGAGATGGTCCTGGAAAAACAGGATGTAGTGCTGCTTTTAGCACCTAGCTATGTCAAAGCATTTTAAAATGCCTTTCAGCAGTCTGCAGCAGATGTTGCAGCAGAATGGCTGAGGTTTGATCTTAAAACTGTAGCCTGTTTTGTACACATGTGTAGATCCTCTTTGCATCTTCAGAAGCATTGTCTTGATTGAGAGGGAAGTGCTCAGGGTGATGGGACTCAGCTGAAACAGCTCATGTCTGAATTCCCTTCCTCAGCTGTTCTTTCTCACAGGTGAATTACTGAGACTGAGAGGGATGGAACAGGGTTTTGATTGGTAGCATGGACCCACCTCTGCCTCTAAGCATTGAAGCTCTGCTAATATGCTCTCACAGCCTGTTGCAGTCATATTTGTTTGGAATGAAAGCTGCTGGAGGAGGATGTTGGTTGGTAACTGGAGCATCAGTATCTTGAGTGCCTTTTTCTGTGGCTTTCCTAAGATCGTTTTCACACCAGCCTACAAAAACATGGATGGATTTCAGAGCTTCAGGAATCCTCAGTAGCTCCGATACCATCTCTCTGATGAACTGGTGCTTCAATTGCTTCCAGAGATCATTAACACTCTTCTGAAACTGCCTAAATCTTCTCTGCTTAAAGTGCTAAATGTATAAAAACTAATGTTGGTATCATGGTGGTGATGTGATTCTACAAGTATCTGATGGAAAAGCAGCACTCGGTGGTATTGGTGCTGCTGGGGGGTTGCTTTCAGCTCTGAGCAGCAGAACCACCAGCTCCATGTTGTCCAGCTCCCAGCTGAAGCCACATTGTTTACACAGTTCTGCTCTAGCCATTGGAAGGGCCAGAGGCCTGAGGAAAATTCCAGGTGGAATTGGGATGCTTTTATTTATTTAAAAGGAAAAAAAGAGAAATGAAACGCAGTCCCCCATCACTGGCTCCTAACAGGAACATCAAGTGAACTCTGCTCCAGGTGGAGTCCTCTCCCCACACTCCCTGGCAGGCGCATTATTCACAGGCGGCTGCTCTTTGAGGGTTGATTGAACTTGGCCATGGGCCCTTTTTCCTTTCACCCCATCGGTGTTCAGCAAACATTGGCTTAGGCACAAACATTTAGGCGTGGGGGAGTGGTTTGTATGCAACGGGAAATGTCGGCCTTTCATCTTTGCTTTGACTCCAATGCTGCATTCCTGGGAAGAGTGAGGTCTGTGATGTTAATTCTGTCCCTGGTGGACAGCAATCATCCATTCATAGAACATGCTCAAGATCTGGCAGGTTCACACATGGAAAAGGCCAAGAAGGAGTGAACACAGAGACTGACTCTGCTTTCAGGCAAGTGTTCCCTGGCCTAGGTCTGAGCCTGTTGCTGGGAGGATGTGGGAGGCAACAGGGAAGAGCCTTCAGATATTTCATTTCTAAGAACAAACATTTTCAAAGGCTTTGATGAGTGTTCGCCTTAAAGAAAGCCAACTTTGCAGGGGGAGAAAGGGGGGCTTTCCCTCCCTGCAACAACTGTGTTTCAGTCATTGCTTTGATTTGGATTAGAGCAGGTATACAGAAAGCAAACAGGAAAGATGGGCAGCTGATCTGACTCAAGGACAGTTTAGAAAACAGGGACCTATTGATATTCCTAGAAGTTTCATGTTGCAGTCCTACCCTCTGGACAGTGAGCAATCACCCACCACAGAGAGGCACAGCCTGGTTTGAGTGAGATATGTACCATGTAGAGAGACCTGCCAGTGTCTTAGTATAGACTGGAGTGAATGCAAGGAGGGTAAATACCTCCTCCTGCCTGTGATGTGTCTGTTCCTATCCCAATCAATGGAAGTTTCGCAGTGGTATGTGACTGTGCTGAAGCAGATGGATTTCAGCTACTGCCGGTTCAGGCTGAGGGAGAAGCAAATGACTTTGATGTAGGCTCCTGTTCTGTTGTGCCAAGATCTTCATTCTTGTTGGGCTGATAAGGAATCTAGGTTCTTACACTGATCTTCATCATGACATGCAAGTGAACTGCTCCCTCACAGCCACCCTCTGCTTTTGTAACTTCCTTGTATAAAACAGTGCTTGAAAGAGTGCACACATGAACACATTTCTGCATGGATTAGTCTCTCCTTAACTCAGGTACTTGTCTTGGACCTAGTCAGAGAGTGGTTTTGGGGTGCAGAGTAACTGATCTGTGACCTCTGGCATTCCCAAAGATGCCTCTTATCTTACTATACACAGAGGTCTCAGGGTGAACTGGTTCCTAACAATGAAAATTCCTTTCCCTCTACCTCACTCCCTTTTCTGTGATGCAATATGTGATGCTGAAATGCAATTTCTTTGGCTAAAGCACAACCCTTTCCAGCAGAGGAAGGCCCTCCACCACAGACAGACCTGTCCTACTACTCCTATGAGTACGACCCAGACCCCTACGCGTCGGAAGCTGATGTGTTTGAGCTTGGGGCAGAACTGACAACAGCAAGCACGGTAAAAGAAGTGGACAAGATTCAGGAAGTAGTGACCACAGTAGACTGGTGAGCAGGGGAGCATAAATCTGGTTTGAGAGTCAACCTAGAATGTACTAACTCATGTTTTGGGTCAAATGTCTGTCATTCCTCCAAAGGAGCATTCTTACAAGTGATTTGCTAAGCTCTTTAGCAAGGAATGGCCAGGAACACAATCTTCCTAGGGCAGCATTTAAAAGTCTTCATGACCCACATGTCCCCATCAGTAACAGATTAAAAAGTGACCTTTTAATCTGTTCTCTGCCCAGCCTTAGTGATGTTTCACAAAGATATGTAATGGGAAAGTGATTTTTCTTCCTTGTGTTCTCTTTTCAACAGAAATCTATAATTTAAACAAAGAGAAGAGGCTCAAAATCAACTCCTGTACGAGTTTGATCCTACAGACGACCTGCTGCAGAACAGAAACCCAACGATGACTACTTCCTGAGGCACTCAGAACTGTAGGCTTTGCTGCCCCGTGGGGGGGGATCTGGAGCGCTAAGGGGGACACTCAGCATTATTTTTCTGTCAATTTTCCTGCCTTTTGTGCATCCTCTTTGGAGTACTTCCAAGGATGGACGGAGACCAATATGCTGTGCCCTCTAGGTAAGAAAAATAGGGGCTGGAATTCAAACCTATAGACCATTTCCAAGTGTTTTCTCTACTATCAGGATACTCCCAATGCCATTTCCTAGCTACATTTAGAAGCTAAGTCCAGGCCTTGTGCTTAGCTGAACTGCTGTTTGAGGAAAGATGGCTGAGAAGTTGTCTCTCAAATTATAATAATAAAAATCAGTGTGTTTTGCTAATTCTGCCATAGCAAGAGGCTAATCATCTTCCCCAGGCCCTAAGTCTACTGCACCCACCACAATGTCCCACAGGAAAATATCTTCCCTAGTGGCTCCATGTTCAGGGAAGTTCTTGGGAGGTACCTTTTGTAAGAGGAAACTGAAATCCACTGTCAGGGCTGGAGGACTTTGTCTACCCTCTGACTACAGGCTTCAGGTGGGGAGTTTGCCAGCTATAGCAGGGACAGGGATTAGGTGGGGGAACCCTCTTTGTGTTGCACTATGTGCTGATACAGGCTGCTTGCAGCCTTCTCAGCCCTTCCCTCCTTGTAACCCTGGCATAAAAATAAAGCTGACCCAAGGCACAGTCCTTTCAAATGCTTGCCTAACTTCACCAATCCCTTTTATCCTGCTCCCGTTGGATCACCATACAATGGTTGTTCTGGACATGGTAATCTGTGTGCAGGCCCTGGGTTGTGCTGCCCAGTACCAATGGCTGGTGTCACCGAGGCTCCCTTTGACCTGCCCTAAGCAATGTGGTAAAACTAAAACCAAAAGCTTTGTATTTCCAAAAGTGCAAGAGCCAAGGTTTTCTGGTTTCCCTTCCTGCCTGGAGCAGCATTGTTCTCTTTGGAGGAGTTACATGCAATTGCCTGTTGCAAAATAGTGTTAATATTTTATCTTCCCACTCCTATTGTTACCAGGACCCAGAATGGGATGGAAACTCCTTTTGAGGGTGTTTATTGGTGAATGGAAACAGGAAAAAGCTCAGCTCCATTCATTCTTTAGAGCTTGTTTACACAGGAGCCATGACAGGAATATATCCCAGTATAGACATTCCATTCCAGAATAAAGGCAATTCTCTTCCAGAAGAGTGTCCACATGGGGACAAACCAGGAGCTATCCCACAAGTTGGGTATATGTAGTTTCCAGTCCTTTTTGTCTGGGGCCAGATATTTGCAGAATGTACTTGACATGATGAAGATCTGGGTCTTGAAGTTCTCAGAAGCTCCAGAGCTGCTTTGCTGGCCACTTTCCAAACCTTCCTTCTGAGCTCTCCTCACAGGAGCTGGACATGGCTGCTGCCCATATGTACCCACTGCTGCTGAGCAGAGGTTTGTGCCACGTGTCTGCAGTGTGCATGAACAGACCATGTCCTCACTGTGCCCGCAGAGCAGAAGCACTGGTGGCTGCATTCCTGTCTGGCAGGTAAATAAATGCCTTTAAACTAAATTCCATCTCCTGTAAGCAACTGGCCTGGCAGACTCTGGCTATTGTGTACACACACAGGCCTGAGTCAATATTTATCCCCTGGGTAAATAGCAGACTTAGTGTGAGCTGCAACAAGAGGTTTGGATTTTTTCTCTTCTAAATATCAAAGCTGCACAATACAAACCCTGCTGTTTGCTGGTTCCAGCCTCAGCTGTTTAATGCTTTGAGTCTGGGAGAATGAGACATTTAGTCACCCTGATAATGCCTGTGTGACTAGCTTCCCACAGAAGATGGGACCTATGCTCTGGATTCTTTGGTCTCCTGTCCTTGGTCCCTTTCTGGCTTTACTTCCCTTGTCTCATCCATGTGTGCTTCCGGGTAGATGTTTGAAGTTGTTTTATATTGCTTGGAGATCCTTGGGCAGTCAGACAGCATCACCACTGGGGAGAAGGAGATGAAGGTAGGGAGTTTGAGCCAAGTATTAAACCTGACTTCCTTCACTTCCCTCAGGCTCTGAGTAATGCACTAATTCGAGATGCAGACATTCCCCTTTTGCTGCCAGCTAAATAATTCCTGCTAGTGGTGCCAGCCCATCAATCATGGCCTTGTTCTGTGGGGTCTCTGCATGCCACTGCACTCATCTGTTTGGGGCTGAGTCTCACCTCTGTTTTACAACTAGAAGAAAAGGCAGAGAGACCTGGACTCTCAGAAGGTGAAGGCAGAGCAGCCTTAGTGTCCTTAAACAGAGACAGTTAGAACAGGACAGTGCATGTGAGGTAGTGCGCAGGGGTTCTGGATCCTGCAGCCTGACTTCACCTTGAGTGCTTCTTGCCAGCTTTGGCACTTCCAGGAAGATCACTAGTCCATCTACTCTTGGCAGCCCCTGCCTCCCCCCACATCTTACCACCAAACTGGCTCCTTTCGGTAGCTAAAAGAAGACCAGCAGCCATAGTTTAGAGAGAAAGGATTGATCTTTTTCACCAAGGAAGAGACCAATTCAATAGTTGAAAAAGCCAGCAAGGACAGCAGAGCTGCTGCTGCTTTGGGCTTTGACTTGGTTTGGCTTAGAGATGTTTGCCTCCCTCTGTCAGAGAAATACTTCTCCTTTCCTTTTTAATGATGGTCCCTCACTGCAGAAGGAGAAAAGTGCCAGTGGGTTTGTAAGACACCAAGATTCCTGCTTGTATCGAGTTATGTTACTGAATAGCTGCAGCAGTGCTAGTTATCAGTGATTTCTGTTTGCAATCCTTTCAATGAAATGAATATTTATATATTTGTAACTGTACATTATGCAGAGTCATCATTACCAAGGTATTTATTTGAAAGCAATAGTTCCACTGTTCTTCCTTGTCCACGTGTTTTGCTCTTGCCTCTTTCCCTCCCTCCTTAATCAGCCTCAGTAGAAAACAAACACCAGAAAACTGTTCAGCTTGCTTGGAGAACATCATTGAAACACCAGCACTTGCTCTGCTGACATCGACTATTGACATTTAATGCACACTAACCTGATTTCCATCGCTGTGAATAGATCACCTGGTTAGAAAACCTCAGTTTGGGTTTAGTGCTTGCTGTTTCTGACTGAGTGACACCAGCCCTGGCTACCCCAGGTCCCTGTGCTCAGTAGCTGGCCCACCCTCTGTGTGTGCAGTGCTGCACCCATAGGAGATAGGCTCTAGTCTTTCACCTGCATTTTGCCCCCACATACATGTACACAAACAGTTTTGTTTTGTTCACACCAATCTTAGCAAGTCTGAGTCCAGAAAAGGGTTTGGTTTAGATTCTGATAAATATTTTATTAAAAACTGATTTTAAGACAATCTTGTCTGCCTCTTCTTACATTGTAGGCTGTAAGTTTGTTCGCTCATAGGCTGGGATGAGGACAGAAGTCGTGCCTCTACCAGTAAAACTAAAGCATTCAGGAACTCTAAGGAGGTTTATTGCTCATTTTCGACCTTGCTGGTTACCGGGATGTGCTTTATTTGTGTCTGAGAGGTGAGCTGCCTGCATCCTGTCAACTTTGTAACAGGCTCCAATAAGCAACAAGCTTGGTCCCCTGTTTCATGAGAGGCAGCTCTTGATTGTGTGTGATATTACACAAAAGAAGGGTAATGTCACACATATTACATGAGAAGTGTAATGAGCAAGGGTTCTCTCAACTCCTACTTTCCTATCTCCCTTGAAGAGACATGATGATTTTTGAAAACTCACTATTACTACCTTTGCCCCAAAGGAATGCTAGATGCCAAGGCTCATCTACAAAAACAAGGATGGGAGAATGGGATTTTACACTTGTCACCAGCAATGGGCTGACATTACAATGGTGTTGCTTACTAATCAAGCCATGAATGTACCTGATAGAAAAGCCAGTGTTCTGTATGCTCTTGACAGAGTATTTTCATTCAGGAGACCACCTTTCCCACAGGTACCTCCTAATATTGTTGATATGTGCAGAAATCTGGTTTTGCAAGAACCTGTTCTTTTTCAGTTCTAGGTGAAGGGAATATGCATTTAAGGACAGCAAGCAAGTCAGGAGCAGAAAAAGAGATCCAACACAGATAGCAATCAGCATGCAAGATGCATTAAGAAACCCACACCTAGGTGTAGTGGTAAGAGCATCCCTGGAGATATATGACCAGAAATGGTGCATGCAGTGTTCACAGTAACACATCTATACATGTTCAGCAGTCCACGTCTTGTCTGGACTCCACATCTCTCAAGGAATCCTGAGGCCCAGGTTTATTCAGCCTTAGCTATCCAGACAGGGGAAAGGACTTGCCTCCTGGGATATACTGCTCTGGATGAAACTTGTGGAATCCCAGCTTTGTCTTCATCTCATCCCCACTGTACGTTGTGAGTGCCTTGGGAGCGAGGAGCTGGGTTGGAGGCTTACACCAGTGAATCTTTGGAACTTTTTGGAGGGAGTGTTTCCTTAGAGGTTTTTAGGGATGTGGTGTTTTGCTTTCTGTGGCTGAAGAACCTTCTTCTCACCTTATCCCGGAACTCTTCAGAAACATAGTAGTAGACAAAGGGATCAGCACAGCTGTTAAAGGTACTGATGGCCAGGCTTATCATGTAACTGATATACAGGTTGCCATAGAGCTTGGAGTCATAGCTGGAGTAATGAACAAGGAGGAGAACATTGCTGGGTGTGTAGAAGGCCACAAGTGTGAACAGCACAAGAGCCGTGAGCTTCATAGAGTAGGAATAGCGCTTCCCACTGTGCAGGAGGGCTCGAAGCACCGAGCAGTAGCTGAACAGCATCACCACCAGCGGAGCGAGGAACGCGCAGGCGATCAGGCAGATGAAGTAGTAGAAGTAATACCCATCATCCTCATGCCTGGGGAGAACATCGTGGCAGAGAGTGACATCTGCTCCATACAGGGGGTATGACTGCTGCTGCAGTGTCAGGGGCAGGGTGAGAACAGCAGCACAGAGCCAGATGGCGGTGCAGGTGCAGACAGCAAAGGCAGGGGTGCGGAAAGAGCGTGAAAAGAAAGGATGCACCACAGCCAGGTACCGGTCGACGCTGATGCACGTGAGCAGCAGCACTGAGCAGTACATGTTGCCATAGAAGAAAGCAGTGGTGAGCCGGCACAGGCCTTCCCCAAAGGGCCAGTTGTTCCCCAGGAAATAGTAGAAAATCTTGAAGGGCAGCACCAACACGAGCAGCAGGTCTGCTGCAGCCAAGTTCATCAGAAAGACAGTGGAGGTCAACTTCTCAGCCCTGGTGGCCAGCACCCACAGAGCCAGCCCGTTTGAAGGCAGCCCCACGAGGAAGATGAGGGTGTAGAGGCAAGGGATGAGCCGCACGGTGACCACGCTGCCCAGCTGAGAGCGTGTGGCCTCGTGTACCAGCAGGTAGGTGATGTTGTTGATGGTTGCCTTTTCCCCAGGGATGGCTCGGGGACACGGTGTGATCTCTGGGGTCGTTACCTGCTCGCTGCTGGTGCTGTTCTGAGAGTAATCTGTTGGAGAAATGCAGTCTGTGAGCTGCTGGGTGTGCAGCCGCCATTGTGCTTTGCAGGGTATACAAAATACTTCCCCTAAAGGCTATGGATTTGGGGCCCCTGGAAGTGGGAGTTCTCTGGGAAATGCTGGTGGGCAGAAGTAGGTGTGCAGGAGCAACCACCAGCAGCCTTAAAGCTGAGAAGTTACACAGTTCCTCTGTTGCGTGGTTTCCCACTGCTGTGTTGTACACCCATCAGCAGGCCTGGGAAAGCAGGGAGCAATTCCTCTGCCCAAAAGAATCCCAAGCTCTGGGGCCATCCCAGGATAAAGCCATGGCCGTGGGAGTCTAACTTTTAGCTAAAGAATTTGGGTTCAAGTGCTCTGGGTTATTTCTTCAATTTTTCCTTCTAGTTTCTTTCACCCATTTCTTTCTCTTCCATTACACCTTCTACCACCTCCTGCTCCAAGCAGAGTATGCACAAAGCTCAATTAGAGTGTTCTCCCATGTGGACTCATTAAAAAATGAGTTTTCTGGGGTCTTATAAAGGTACCAAGCATTCAGTACTTGAAGAAGCAGCAAATTTCCACCCAAAGGTATGTACTCACCATCGTAGTCTGAAGAGGCCAGGCAGAGTCCCCAGAGGGCACAGCACAACAGCAGCCTGTGGGGCAGCCATCCATTCCCAAGGGTCTCCATGCTGGTGCAGGATCCAGTAGTGGCCTGCTGTGCTCAGAGCCGTGTGGGAAAGGCAGGATTAGTGACCCTGCTTACGCATTTCCTTCTGCTGGTCCTTAACTCACGGAAGCACCAGGCTGATCCCATGAAGGATGAGGCGTTTGGGGGGCTGTCACGACATGCAGAGTGTGTGTTGCCCAAGCAGACACTTAACTCCAGCGTCAGATGTGGGCCTGGGAGGGGCATCTGTATCCAGATCCAAAGGATATTGGGGCTGCACTTCATCATCAGAGCCAGACGAGAGCTCGAGTGACTCATTTGGGCCTCCTTCCTGCACCAGAATATGCCTAGAAATAACAATGTGGTCAGATTTGATGCAGTCTGAATTTGGTTGAGAGCATAAAATGAACCCGTGCACCTCTGACCTCCTGTGTCTGTCCACCCAGAGAGACCCAAGTGTCTCTGCATGAGATCCAAGGTCTTTTCCCACACTGATTCAGAATACTTTCTGGTAGCACAAACCAGGAGGGTATCAGCCCTCACAGAAGCATAAATGAAGTGCAGGAGGGCTGCAGATCCAGGCAAACCTCCCCAGCTCCCAGGGATTACAGTGGGCTCTTGCAGCTCCATGTTGTGGCAATTAAAGGTTTTTAGTGTCTTGCAGCCCCTACATCAGGCTGGGACTTTGAGTTCTCTTGGTTCTGCTCCTGCCCCTGGAGGCAAAGCTCCTGCACCTTCCCTCTTGGTTTCACTGCAGAGGTTGATTAAAAGTCCTCTGGGTTGGAGCTATTTGCATTTGAAAGAATCAGCACCAGCCTGGAGTACCATAACATGGGAAGGAGAAGTGACAAGAACCCCCCCAGCTCCCTGGAGACACTGGGCTTCCGCTGATAACTACCAGGAACAGGGAGAGCTGCTCCTTCCAGCAGGAAAGGGGCCTGCCAAGGGTGCACAGGAAGCCTCTGCTCTTGGGTAGATAATGGTGAGTTGCAGCCACTTTAGCCCAAGAAGAGCTGTGTTTTCCCAGAGATGTGCAGTCTCCACCCAGCAAACCTTTGCTGCTTGGTCCCCCCATCTCTGGCTCCTGGAGAGTACAAGTCTCTCCCATGCTCTGCCTCACACAGCGTTGCTGGGAGCATCCCAAATCCCCTCCCTTGGCTTGGGTCCGAGCCCCAGTGTGACCACTTCCCACTGATGGGGGAGGCCAGTGGGGCAGGAGGTCATAACTTGGGAGGCTGCTGGGTTTCAGGCTCTCCAGTCCCTGCCTGGCTCTGCAAGGGAGTAAAGACAGAAGCTGGAGTCCGGGCAGTAGGAACTGTAAATTTGGCTTGGCAACCTGAGGAGCAGCTCATTTCTTTCTCCTCAGTTTATGAATGGCCTCTTCTGTGAAGGTTGCAAATCTGAGCCTGGCTGCTGTTTGATGAGATTCTTCTATTCCAAGGAGAAAATGATCCTATTTCCTTTGCTTTCACCATATTCCCACATCCTTGTGCCGAGCGTGTCGAGAGGTGGAGTTCCACTGGCAGGGACAGGGAAGATGCAATATTAGATGGTTTGCTTTTGTGATTCTCGCAGGATTTATGAACCATTACAGAATGACTCATGGGGCCACATATTTTCCATGCCTCAGCCAGGATCCTTTCCATTCTGTGTATGCAGAAAATTAGACATAATCAGGTTCAGATAGTGTGCAAATCACAGCCCCACTTCCTATGGCCAGGTCTCTGGAGTGGAGCAGAGAGAGGTTACTCGTTGCTGTGGCCTTCATTTTTCAGATGCTGTGTGATCTTTAGTGACTGCTGTAGATGCAGAACAGCTTGCTTGAGGATTCTGATGCCAGAGGTTTGTCATGCCTTGTTAATATCTCTTGATGTCGTGTGATCCCTGCCCTGTGGGTAACAGTTTGGTTTTCAAGTAATTCATTGTGCAATAGATCAGCTCCTGGGAGAAGGAGCTCTTTTACTCCGTGGCTCTGATCCCAAAAGATTCAGTGCTGGAGAACAGAGGTTTTAAAGCTCAGAGGGAGGGTATGAACACCACCTGGCCCATCCCATGCATCTTTAAGGCTTGGAAGAGCAACCTGCAGCAGGCAAGTAATGGGGGTTGCTATTTCTGCTCTGTCCCAGCAGCTCCAGAGAGTTTTCAGCTGCAAGCTCAAGGTGTGAAGGCAGGAACCTTGGTGCAGCCAATGCCTGCCCCATGCTGAGCTCATGTTTGATGCAGCCATGAGCTGACCACAGGCAGCAGCTCTGCCCCAGCACCAGCAGCGTGCCACGTTTCCAGCAGTGTCAGCACAACCTCACATTTTCCATGGGTGCAGTGCTGGCTCTGCCTTCCCCAGCTGGTGCAGGCACAGAAACCTTCCATTGATGACTGAGGTAGAAATGAGGGCCCTTTGGACCAGGATTCCCTGGTGGAATACTTTTGGGGAGACAGTTTTTTTCCAGACTTACCCTTCTGCTTGCTTGCAGTTTTATTGGCATCACTGCAACCCACTGGA
Source organism: Coracopsis vasa (assembly GCA_026283785.1). Classification (NCBI taxonomy): domain Eukaryota; kingdom Metazoa; phylum Chordata; class Aves; order Psittaciformes; family Psittacidae; genus Coracopsis; species Coracopsis vasa. Next base: position 20,515 of record JANHGB010042746.1, on the reverse strand, counting down.
TGTTCTGGAATAGCTTCTGCTGGTCCTTTCTCAGCAAGGTAATGACACTGGCATAGGGACTACCTTGCATGAATCCCTTTTCAGCACTGGATCTCCCTGGATTCATCCTTCAGCAAGGGTATAGTTCAGAATTGTTAGACTTTAATTTAGTCTTTAATTATGATGGGTGGGAGGTGAAGGGAACTCTGGGTTCATTAAGGCTGAGTTAGTTCTAATCCAGGGGAATGGCTTAAGTGGGAAGGAAAACTCAGCTCATTTACACATACTTCCAGACCACCTCTGCCTGGTTCACACCTCTGTCTTTGTGCATCACTGTAATACAGAAAAGCCAGACAGAAAGGCCCTGCCCTATCAAATCCTGGCTGCAGGTGCTCCCTTGAGCAATTCTTAATCGAATGTATTAAACCATTAATTCTTATTCCATCCTACAAACCTGAAAGCCATTTTTAAGTTGTTTTTCCTTGTCCTTGCTAAAGCTGTCCACTTGCTGAGACCTCCGACTGCTCTGGGGTGATGTCAGCTCTGGCTGTCCCTCCTCTTGAGCACAGGGCATGTTCCCTTTGTGAGCAGCCCAAGATCTCAGTAAGAAGACTTGGGTGAAGTGCACTGTGTCCTCTGAGACACCACGACCATCATTTTAATCAGGCTATCCCATGCAATGTATGCATCAGGGGGTTGTTAGTAGGAGAACAACAGTTTGTTTCCCTGTGAGCAAGGCACACGCTGCCCAGAAAGCAGAGTTGCCTTTTGTTATGGCAACGGAAGTGTTGAGAGTGATGTAAAGGAAACTCCTATCAGATCTGGGTCCCATCACTACAGCTTAATTTGCAAGATCTCCACATTCATTTGTTGCAGAGCTCTCAGGGAACACAGTTAAACATGTTATTACCCAGGAATTCGGGGAGGTTGAGGGAAAGGCGGGTGGAGGGTTAGTTTCATGGTTGCAGTTGTATTGGCTTAACCTGTAGCAGATGTGCTTATGGAGCTCGAAACTGGGATCAGTCACTTCCCTTGAACGTCTGTTGTATTTAGCGTGCGAGGACTTGGGGCCAGGCATGGGCCTTATTTTCATCCCACACTTCTCATGGCAAAGGTGAAACAAACCAACCCGCAAAGACTCTGGCACGGCACCACGGTCTCTATTGAAACCTCTCTGGATGGAGCAACTGTGCCACCCCATGGCCTCCCCTGCTCTCAGCCAGCCGCCTTGCCTCCTTTTTACCTTAGCGAGTGCATCACACTCTTACCCTGCACTAACTTCTCAGTGTGGGCAGGGTTAAAGATTTGCTGCCTGGTGGCAGCGGGGTGGCACACACCTCAATCATCACCTCCTGGAGCCAGTCAGCAGCTACCTGAAGGGCAGTTCATCCACCTTTTCTATTGCAAATTCAGTTTTGGGTGCAAGAGAACCGAGTCTGGGGCTGGGCAGGAAGTTTCAGTTCAGTTTAAATCAATTTAAAGCAGGGAGAGCTGCAGACTTTTAAAATCAATATTTTATTTGACTTGAATGTGCAAATAAATATAAAAAAAAACTACATTCAAAGAGCTGGCAAAGCAATTACAAGCCCAAAAAGCAAAGATCCTTCAAAAAAAATGGAAGAACAAACTCTTGAATCAAGGTGGTGCGAAACAGATACACAGCGGTCGAGCTTAAACCCTCGCAGACATTAGCAAGCCCCTCTCAATCCTGCCCTGCCCACCTCATTCCAGTCACATCATTTGCTGCTCTTAGTTTTGAGACAATAGAGCTGTCATGGGCAAAAGTTTGACTTAATCTCTTTAGATTATAAATTAAGGTTTACAAAAGAAGGATGCTTAAAAACACCTGAAGTACACTTAAAAGCAGGGTGATGGGACAGGAGGGTGCGGAGATGCACCGCACCTTGGGACACTTGGAATCCAACGCAGTTTAAGCCACAGGTTGCAACCTATTTCCTATTAACATTTTTCTGTATCATAAAATGAGAACGTTTGGCACAACTGTTATCTCCACTGGAAGACAGCAGAGAGGTGAACAGGACTGAGGTGTGTTTTGTTGAGCTGTCTGGAAGCAAGAGGGGGACTGTGCTTTGCACCAGGCTCATCCCCCTGCTCATCCAGCCAGCCCCTGTTGTCTACATGGGCAGCATCTTCCAGCACTCACTGCAACAAGAGCAGGGGAAGAACCTTCAGATCATTTCAGTAACCAAAACTCAACAGAGACCCAGGCACCAAGAACATGAGCTCTGATGAGAAGTCCTCTGCTGGCAGTGGTTGTGCAAGTGGCCACGAATGCCAGAGCCGGGCCTCCCTCCTCCCCTCCTACAGATTCTTTTGCAAAACAAAGAGTCAGTAGAGTTTTCTATTAAACATACCCCAAAGGCCAATTTCTCTCCTGTCAAGTGAGACAATTGCAAAACCCCATGTTGGACAGTGGAAATAACCCAGGACAAATCCTACCGGCTGCTAGTTCGGTCTGGCAGAAATTATAACCGAAAAATCAAAGCCACAGAAAATACCAGGGTGGGGAGGATTATTCCCCCCGCAAGGCAGGAAAAGGCTGGGAGCAGAGCTGCAAGGAGGCTGGACCTGCCTCAGGACATTCTGTTTGTAACACACTCCATGGACAGCGTGGAGCCCTTGGCTCCTGAGGAACAAGAGCAATGGCAGAGTGGGGCTGCAGGACAGACACAGCTGAAGTTTCTTGGTTTATCACTAGATTAAGTCAGGCGGTTGATGTAGTGTTCTGCGTGGTTTGGTGTAGGGTTTTGTTAGGTTTCACTGCAAAAAAGCTCAGATAGAAGCACAGATGGTTCAGTGGAAAAGCTTGTCTATGATGGTTGTGGCTGGATCTAATAGTGCCCGTTACAGATTTCCATGTGTCACCGCACACACAGCATCTGTGCTGACCCAGCAGAAACTGGGAAGTATCCGGGACAAACCTCAGCCCCAGCACAAACACTGCGCTGCAAGAGCTCCCTCTGCTGATGACACCGAAGTGGGACAACCCAGCAGGACCACGGCACCGGGGCATGCACAAGGGAAAGAGAAGCGCCCGAGAGCGCAGTCTCCAGAGGCTGCTGAGCAACATGCAAAATACCGAACTAAGCTCAAATAAAAGAGGCCAGACCTCGCAATGGATATTCCTCCCCTCGCACCCGCTCCCAGCAGCTCCGGCTTGGAGAAGGCAGAGTCTGCAGCAGACTGTGAGTTCACAAAGCAACACGTGGGATCCGGTGCTCGGCTGCAGGGGGTGGCTGATGGGCTGAGGCTGTCTTGCGGTGCACGTCGCTCTCCTGCCCAGCACTGCAGCTCAGAGAGCTTCTTCCCCTTAGTTCATGCTCCAAAGTACTCAGTTGAGGAGTGGGAGATGATAGAGCGTTTAGTTTGCTGTCCACCCTTGTCTCAGGTTTGGCATTTTTCTCACTAGAGCACCAGTAACAAGTGCTGCATCCTTCGCCTTACCAGTACACAAGGAAGCAGCCCGTAGTGGGGTGAGCAGCCTGTGCTGGGGCTCTCAGCCCTGCTGGCACTCGGAGGTTACACTGGAGAGTCCTGTGGGCTCCAAGGTGGCATAAATTCAGGAAGACAGGGAACATTAATCCCTTTGAAGTGGAAGCAGCTGCCAGCATCTGCTCAAACAACAGCACAGCTCCACCTCTCCAACAAAGCCACTCGTGGTAGTTTACCCAGAGCCTGACCCCCTCACTCAGTACTGGATGTTGGCAGTGGCCTAAAGCTCAGGAAACTACTAAAAAGTGCGTGGCAATGCCAAGAGCCCTCTTCCCATAAAGCTTTTGTAAGTCTCTTCATGATGGCTGGAGGATTACACTGCAAGGAGGAAAGTCTATGCCATATGGAAAATACATCATAATCCAAAGTAAAATGCTGTTTGGATAAATATCATTAATACATACATTGCATTCCCACCACTATTCTCAGAGTAAATGTGTTTCACCAGCAATGCTCCTACGTGTCTTGCTCCCAGTACGAGTCTCTGCTCACGGTGAAGCTGGACGGCGACTGTACTGAACTCTGTATCTGTTCACTGGGACCCCATGGACATTCACCGTCTCACAGGTGGTTTTACAGGGCACCATCTCCTCGTCTTCATCTCCCATTAGCCAGTCTTGCACTACATCAACTGCCTCCATGGTCACATTCTCTTCTAGCCATCTATTGTGCCACTCTTCAAACTGCTGGTGGTGCTTTAGCAGCACCATTGGCTGCACCTGAAAGCAGGACAGTAAAGATTACTGAGAGGTTTCCGAGCCAAAACCTTCACCTCTTTGCTCGAGATGCACATGCTTTAGCACACAATGCAAACAGTAAACCAGGAAATCCCATACCTGCATTAAAGATCTCTATTTCTTAATGTATGCTACTCCCCCTTAAAATCTGCTAGGTAAAGAAAAGGCTGCTAAACTAAACCAAAGTACAGAGCATTTACCAGCTCTCCTCCATGTTTCATCTGGGTGTAGTTTGCAGGAATTCAGTCACAAGACTTCTTATGGGTACCTGTCTTTGGCTCCCATCCTCAACCTCTGCTACTGCCCGAGCTGCAGAGAGAGTAATAGGAGATGCACCTGCTTGGCTCGGCAGAGAGCTCCCCGCCTGTACATGTAATCCTCCGAGTTCATGATGAACATCATCTTGTGGGTGTTGAGCTTGAAGCGGCAGTCCACATTGCAGGCACTTTCCACCCCAATCAGCCTCTTCCAGGAGCTCTTCACTTCGCTGCGCAGGGCTCTCACCTGCTTACACTGCCACTTGCGGAACTTCTTCAGGTTTCTAGAACATACCAAGGGTTACAGAGCAAGTGTCCCACTGCATTACCCATTCTCTTAAGCTGACAGCACAAACAGGAGATGTCTAGTTCCACATTTAGTGGTCAGACTTTCTCCAGGATCTTCCCCCATCCACTCTGACAAATACGGAGTGAAATCAGAACAAATCAGACCCCAAATTTCTCCCAGAATCTCCATTCTAAACCCAGATTCATGAATAAACCTCAATGCAGCAGTCATGTATTTTTTCTTCAGCACTCTTACACAGTGCACTGGACTACAGCAGCCCCTTTGGACCTCAAAGATGAGTGCATTTCCCTAGAGGTGCCTCTGCGGCACACCACCTAAAATCACTGCCAGCTACTGTAGGCACGACTCAGGAGAGGGAGCTCACCTTTGCAGGAAGACTGGTTTTAGTAAGAAGCCATCATTCTGGTTGTTTGGAGCTCCTTCTACCCCAACGTACTGCTCCATGTAGTTAGCCAGGTGCTACACAAGAGAGACCGATTTCAAGTCAAATTTCACTCTCTAGACAAACATCACTGCAAAGAACTAGTTTATTTCCAAGCTGCTTTTTGTGAAGCTGCTTTATGTTGAAACCCTTTTGCTAACACATCCATTTCTGTCAGTGACCACAGCCCCATGTGTAATCTTCCCACCTTCCAGGTGAACTTAACCTCCTGGCAAAGTCTCACGTTTTGGAACAAGCAAGCAGGAAACCACGTCCTTTGCCTGCGGTAGAGCAGACCCTATGGTCACTGCGGTATTACCTGGACCTCCACAGGATCCTCTGTCTGGGTTTCTTCTGTATCCAGCAGCTCAATAGTCATGATCACCTGTCCTTTCCGCTGAAGAAACATTACCTGTAATTAAGTTACAGGCACAAGATATTGGCCACATGGTTCACAATAAAATGCTGTATATTCACAACAAGTCATCTGGACAACAAATAAGAGCTAGAAGAGAAGCGAGCAGCAGGGCTTTTCAGTGTCACTTTACTGTCTAGGCTCTGGTTTTGGTACCTTCTCTCCACACTGCTCTTGCTCACCGCTGTGGCCTTGGAGCTTCCAGCCCCATTTCTCCCAGGTAAAGGCCACACTCACTTCATGAAGTTCTTACCTTGAAACAGTTCTCATCAGCCATGCACCGTTCAGCCTTCCACTGATAGCTGGTCTCCTTTGCTGCCCGGACACAGCGAGAGGACAGGTTACCTCCAGCAGCACCTCGCTTCCTTTCATTCAAGTAGAGCTCAACCACCTTCAGGCAGATGTCATCGCTCACTAGATGGTGAAGCTTCCATTAAAAAAGGGGGAATTCAGTCAGCAAGTCTGGGCCAAGACTACCCTCTATGTTATGAAAGAAGCACAAAACCCAACACAGCATCACACCTCAGACAAAACATCACAGTTTGAACCCCAGAGCCTTTTCACTCTCTTTTTCATTACTTTGCAATAAAAGGAACAGAGAAGAGTGAGGGGCTGAGGTGCCTTAACTGTAACAGAACTACAATTACAAGACAGATTTGAGTAAAAGGGCTTCTTTATTTTTTCACCTTAGATGTATTTTGGGAATGGCAGGACTTTGAAAAGACTGGAACTCAAAACTTGCTGGAAAAGGCCAGGAAGGGTAAATCCCCTAAGGTGGTCCCTGTACTGCTGCTGAACTCTCTCACTGAACTTCTCTTTGAGTGTTTCCCCTCCATACTTAACTTATCTATGAATCTGCTGTAAGTTTAGTGCATCCTTGCATTACAGGGTACTGTGTGAAACCTGTCTGTCTGTAGAAGGGGGATACGTGGTCCCCAGACGCACAGCACTGCCACCCGGTTAGTTACCTGGCGGACAATATTCTGCACCAGTTTGTCCATAGTAAAGCCGATGTAGGCGTGGATAGTGAACATCTCCCTCAGGGTGTCCTCGTACTGTGTTGGGTCAATATTCCCATCCAGCAGACTCCTCACCATATCCAGGAACGCGGGGTAGTACTCCTCCAGTTCCACCTCGCCTGGGTAGGGGAAAAGTGCCATCATTCAATGCATGTAAGAGGCAGAGTGAAGTCAAGAGATGCAAGGGACAGCACTGCTTGAGAACCATGACATTCCATATCCAAAACACGCTTACAGAAAGACAGTTCTCCCTAAGGAGTGCTGACAGACTGTGACAACTTTACCTTGTGTGCTTCCATGACTGCCTTGTGCAGTTAACTGCTTTGTTGTGGAGCCATTTACATTGTAAATTGAGGTAACAGATTCATACAATGAGACACTGGAGAACATCTGCCACAGTGGGCTTGTCTCTATGTACTACACACAAAAGCCCTCAGAAGATCAATTACAAACTAGTTACCCTGTCAAATCAGCTGGATCCACAGATCACAGCCCTCACTCCTTACAGACTTGCCTGCTGGTCTCAGTTACTCGGGTATCTCTAATCAAGTACTAACAACCAGAGCATTAGGAATGGACTATGGCCTGCATTACTCTTACTTGGTTGCTTCAGCCTTAGTTCCATGGCTGGATCGTTGGTTTTTTCCTTTCTTCCCTCACAGAGGAGTTTCTCCCTCTCTTTCTCAGTCCGATATTCTAGCAGCTGCTTCTGAGCTTGACGATAAATCTTTAGGAGCCTCGAGCACAGAGTCTGGTGAAGGCGGAGGAAGAAATACCAGTTATTATTGACAAAGAACAGGCTGTAAACATCATCGAGAGTGTTGTGGGGCTCAGCAGCTGTAACATCACAGAAGGTTGCTTTTGCCTCCAAAGGACTGCTTGGAGGCCCAGGCACGTGTTTTTTGCGTAGCTCAGGAGTATCCAGGTTCTGCCCTTGATGGTTTTCTCTGTCCTCATCTGTTGATTCTTCAGAAATACTGTGCTCGGGGGGCTGAGAGAAAAACAGCTCAGGTATGAAGTGATGCACTATCTGCCGGATGGTGGCTTGATCCTCCTTTTGGATAGTAGGCTGCCTTTTTACATAATAGCTGATAAGAGATGCTGCATCTTCCAAAATCTGCTTATCTTCATAGATAAAGATAAGATGAGGCTCATTTGTGGACGAACTTCTCCCCTCTGAATGCTGCTCCTGATGCTGTAATCAAGAGACAAATAGATAAAGATCCTTCCAATCCATGCTCAAGAGCCATTCCTGCCAGAAGAAATAAGGCAGTATTAATGCTCTGCTTGGGACAGTCATTTCTGACTGAGAACTCTTCAGAGCACTACCACTTCAACAAGGTCCTAAGTGCTACATAAACATCTAGATACTACTATACACAAAGGACATCCAGGGTGGATTAGTCACCAGCACACGCACCTCATCATAGACACTCTCAATTTCATTCAGCAAGCTCTTGGAGCGCAAAGCTTTGGTGTCATTCTGTTTGAAGTTGACTGCCTGGTGGTCGAGGGATTTCAGGTAGGCTTTCTCATACTGCTCCCTCCAAATCTTGTTGAAGCCCTGCTGGGCCTCCCTCCATTCCTCCTCCTTTGCTTTCAATCTGCACAAATGTATAATGGACTTCAGTTCAAAGAGACAAGCACAGTAAGACACACACACAAAGTATTTCTAATGTAGCCAACTGTGATGCACTAAAAACTTGTCAGTATTCCTGAAAGCAATAAGGAAAGAAAGAAATGGAAGCATCAGCACTGAGGATGAGCTGTCCTTTGGAAAAACATCTACAGAAAACAGTTGCCTTAAAAATGCTCTATCAGTTTCTTAAAAGAACCCAGATGAACAAGGGAGAATGGGAATTACCTCTTAAGAACAACAGGAACGGCAGTAACTGGGTTTTTCTTCAGACTTTCAATGATCTCTGGTGCTTTATCACCATAGATGCGATAGATGGCCCTGCGCTGGATCACTTCTGATGTTCCTCCCAAGCAGTCATCCAGTCGAAATTTCTCCTGATCCTCTTGAGTCAGTCGTGACAGTTTCTTCTGCACACTCTCCAGCACACGAATTGTGGCTAAGTTGGTCTCCAAGACAACATCCAACTGTTAAAGAGTTCACAGAAGACACACTGTAAGAACAGGCATAGCAGGAAAATGGAGACCAGTGGCACCACAAACTGGAGCTAAGAAGCATCAGCAAAGGTTTCTTACTGGAAAATATACCTCTGCCAGTTCTCCCTAAGGTACCATGCTTTACAAAACTGGATTCATGCCTAGAAAGAACTATTAGACTCCAGGCAAGTGGAAAACACCAAACTCTGGCTCAAACCAACAAACACAAGTGGAACTTTCAGCAATTGGCCACTAATTCATTCACTCAAAATCAGAGCTAGAAGTTTTGCTTCCTGAGGAGGAGACAGGCAGAGAAGAGCTCAGTAGTTAGAGGTACCTCAAACCGTTCATCTTCACAGCGGTGCAACTGCTCCTCATAAGGAGTCTTCTTGGAGCTGACAAAAGTGGAGTCTTCAGACCAGGATGGAAATGAAACCCATGTATCATTTAACACCTGCAACAGTGCAAAGACATGACGTTGAACAGAGCCTTATGAGCCCAGAGCTGCTCTCACGAGGTCTGATACTTCTCTGGTTTCTTTTTGCACAGTTCCTATTGGATGTTTCAGACCTAGTTCGTAAGTCATTGCAATGACTGCTCCACAGATGATGAGAGGTCTGTGTGGAACTGTGCCAGGGCCCTGCTCAGAAAGCACCTTCATGATCATCTCACAAACCACAAAGATCACTCTGGAGTAATCAGCAACTGTAAGTAAAGGAGACAGAGTTGCCAGCAACAGCGAGAGGTGGGAGCAGCAGCACTGCAGATGTCTGCCCTCAGTGAGAACAGTGCCAGAGCTACTGGCTCACAGTGCTCTTTCAGGAGAGAAACTTTCTAAAGGCCATATTTGTCCATTGCTAGGAAATTAATCTCGGGCTATTTAACATTCTTTTCTGTCTCTAGGAATAATTTGTGTATGCACACCAACTCAAACAGACATTAAAGACTGAACTTGGGATGGGCTTAGATAAAATTAGTGGATACTCTGATTTCAATGAATTGGATGAATAACTGACATGAGGTTAAAGCTGGCTAATAGACATTCAAGAGGGGAATCCATGTGGAGTAGCTGTAGCACTAACAACCCCACTTCAATTTATGCAAGTGCAGTGTGTGTTCAGGGACTGATCCCAAAGAGGTTGATCCCAAAGTACCTCCTTGCAAATGGCTGTTCTTCCACTGCACTTTGGCTGCTGGTAGGTTTTGGGGAGAGCGCGGTAGCTTGATCCGATGCGTTTGCAGGAAGCATAATCAATCTCCCGACTCATTCCATCCCCAGATCGGTCGCTCAGTGGAGAAGCAAATGAAAGCTCTTTCACACCAAGGAAGGACTTGAACTGTGCAAAGAGTTCTGGGAATTTCCTTCAAAAACACAGGTAAGTGTATTTGGTTATTTCACTCTGACAGTTTTAGGGTGGCTCTTGTGTCTTAAAAGTGAAGGAGAAATCTAACCAGCATTGCAGCCCAAAATATGTCACCACCGTTTTCCCTCTGTTATCATTCTCTCTGAATTATTTTATGGGTTTTTTTGATTCAAGGCAGGAAAAGAATTTCCCTTCAGAGCTTCACAAATACTCCCCTTAACTGACTGGGGAGTCACTGATCCTTGCCATGCCCTCTTCTGTTGGAAGCCAAACAGCACTAGAGGGCTCACACCAGAGCTAGAACTATTTCTCCTTTTCACAGCTTTGTTCTGAGATTTCATGTGAATACCTGTATTATCCTTTGAGAGATTAGAACAGGGAGTGTGAACAGAGATCACCCTCCAGAATTCATGAGATTCTCTGTCCCCAGTGATTTAATACATCAGGTAGTCTGCTGCTTGTGCAGCATTCAACTGGATGCACAGAGGAAAATATCCTCCTCAAAATGCTCTTTAAGAGTTGTGTAGATACACTAAAAGATTCAGATTTTGTTACTCCTCTTCTTGGATTAGCCTTCAGTTTCTTGCCTGCTACCTAGGAGCTATTTCTGAAGTTAAATCCAAAACTTCAATAGCCAAATTCATAGCGTCTACCAAAAAGTAACAGAGTTAAGACCTAAAAAGTACAACACACAGAAGATAGTCAGTAACTTACCCTAAAAATGGTGTAACTAGCTGGAGCAACTCAGAGCCAGAGACCAACTCCTGGTTGAAAAGAGCAATGCAACGGAGAAAGTTTTCATAGACTTCCTGACTCTTTAGCACCCTACGCACCTAGAGCACAGTTTGGAGAGAAATGATCAGATCAGTTGAGCCCTACTTGTTTAGTTCATATTCTTAGTCTGAAGCAATGACACGGTACAGTGACACAGGTACAAAGCTCCTGTATGTATTCTACATACAAACCTCTGTCTACATTGCAACACAAAAAGAGAATATGTATAAAAATGCCCAGTTTCAAACAATAACCTTGTAACTACAGATGGTAAACAGAGAAAAACATGTTTGTAGGAGACAAGCACTCAGGAAAAGGTTAATTATCGGTTTCTGTTCATCCTTCAAACCCATCTATTTTCTCTTTTCCTGGTCTGTCTTTATCTACTACTTGAAGTCAGGCAATTGCTAAGTGCTGACACACAGATTGGACACAAAACCAACCAAGTAATAACCACATAAGTGGTTATAAGCAAGCCCACAGAACGGAAGAACAGGCCAGATGCTGACCTTGTCAAAGAAGGAAAACTCTTGCAGTGTTCCATATTTTCCCACCGTTGCTACTGACAGATCTTTGGTACCTCGCAGCTTCATTTTCTTCTGTGAAAAGAACAGCAGTTATACTTAAATGCTATCAGATTCCACCCCGCTGCCATATACCAGCTCTCTGCAAAGGCTGAAACTCTATTTCCCAAGCAGTGACCTAGCATAGCTGTGTCAAGTCTTTCACAGCAATCTCTATCAAATGACTCCCAGCTAAGGAGAAGAAACAGCAACAAAAAAGAATCACTTGAGAAAGAATTCCAAAGGGACTTCTTTGTAGAAGGAATAAATTGTCCCTTTCCAGGGCCAATATGGAAGGTCTTGAGACTTAGAATTCAGTGTTCCCACACACATTTAAGCATACTTTAATTCCCTTTTAATCCAGTAATTATGATTTTTTAAATAACTGAGATTTTATTTCTTGCACCTAACCCCTCAAGGATGTTCCTCATTACAACCTGATCTAAGCAGTTACCCAAACACAATGAGTAACACCAAGTTATTCTAAGGTTTTTACTTGCTAAAAGATACCTTTGCAGGGCCAGAAACGGGACGCAACAGCAGAGGTCTGGATCGCTTTTTGCTGTGTTCCAGGTTCTTCTCATGCTCGGTTTTCTGGACACTGTTCACTTCACATGGTCCATTTCCTGTGAACTGAAATGAATAAATAGTGATTTCAATGTCCTCTTCTTGATCAGTGCAACTAAAGAACCCTACACATCTGAACAGGACGCAAAGCATGTAGTTAAGTCACCTGTGCTGCAAAATTCAATGAAAAGGAGCAAAATTGACCTACTGGCTGTATGTTTTTCCATGTTTTGCATTCCTAAAGCTCCTTTATGTATTCTACATACAAACAGAGAGTGTTCAATATTCTGCTTTGTTCCAAGCTTACACGTACCAAAGACCTTTTAGCCTCTGGGAGGAACTGTCCAAACTCAGAAAGCAGATCCTCCTGTCCCCTGAAGAGATTTGCCACTTCAGTGAACACTTCTTCCTCTGACATGCCTCGAAAGGGTCGGCCTTTAGTGTTCAGCTGCTCTTTCTGAAAAGGTCCACACAGAAACAGTCAAAACCAGACCTCACCCTGCAAGAAACCCCCTAACAGCCCAAACCCCCTGTGCTACACACACTTGTAAGAACTATCAGAGAGCCCCAGGTTCTTACAGTGCATCCAAGTAGCACTAAATCAACCAAAGGGTAAGACAGATCCAGTTATGACCCCTTTACACCTCAGACCGTGGAAGGTTCTACAATCTTCTCACTTTTGTCATTTCAAGGGGGTATCTCTGAGGCAATTGCCTGTTCAGCAGGCAGACATTTCAGTTGACAACAGCTACTCAAACAGCTACAGTGCAAACCCACAACATCTTCTATGGAAGAGGTTACCTGGTAAGTATGAAGAATTTCTAAAAAGGATCTGTAAATCTCTGGATGGTCAAGGAAACGTGTTTTGATTTTATTCACATAACTGATAGCATTATTGAACTCAACAGAATCAGATTCCAAAGGAATTTGGGATTTATCTTCTTTGTATGGAAGCTGTTGCCTGAACTCCTCGGAGCAGTCACTGTGATTGTGGGAGTTCTCCTGGGAGTAATGCAACAAGAGCCCGCTGCCAGGGAGAGCGCTGGGAACAGGCTCTGAGGGCACCTAGTGGCAAGAGAGACACAAGACAGCGACTCGTACGGAAACATAGGTGCAAGTTCAACAACCGAGCATCAGCACTTTCAAACTGCTTAGCTAAAAAAGGATAATCACATGAAGAAGAACGAAGAAAGATTTCATTAGCCAATAGATTGCCCTCCCTATTTTATTAACACCATCAGCTTAAAAATATCCCTTAAGTCATACCTGGGTTATGAACCATCTGGCTCATGACCACATTTGTCACTGCATCATCCCCTACCCTTGAGAGCGTGTCCCAAACACCACACCCCCCAGTTTCTGTTACCACCGTCTTATTTCAGAAGAACTGAGTTTTAAGAATCACATTAAAACATAAGGCTTGTGCAGATGCCGAATCTCTAAGCAACAGAGAGATCTAAGAGAACAGAGATATGAAAGATCTTTACTCCTACTAATTAAACCACAAGTTTATCAGTAATTTGTTGAAGTAATAGCTCTGTTTCATCCTTCACAACCACACAATAACAACAAAAAAGCAGCAGAGGCCAACATGTATCCATCTGTATTACAGCAGATGTCTTTCACTGCAGGATGTTTGCAACTGCCTGGCAATACCCAACATCTGTTTTCTTCCCAATTTCTCAGTGGAAGACTGGAAATGTGATTGTTCCAGGATTGCTCTTTGAAACCTGTCACTTCACACACCACGTACTGAGAACCTACATAATGACAGGCCAACTACAACTGTGGTTTTCAAATGTGACTGAAGTGTTGGGAGTTGAAGTGGCCCTTTTTGCAGTGATACCATTCTTGTGGAAGCTAAATTAACCATGGGTTTGAGAATAGTTAAAATTATATGATACCCATTAGCACAGACTTTGAAAAGCATGTAAAAACTTCAGCAACACACAATCCAGCTATATCTACATAGCCTAAACCATGCAAGAGATGTGCATAGTGACACAGGTAACAGAATTTATGTAGAGAATATGAGCTCTGTAACCTACCTGACTATTCAAAGGTGACTGTATATTTAACTTCCCATTCTTTGGAATTTCTATCCTGTAGCCCAGAGGGAGGAAAGCGTTGAATCCTACAATGAGGTCAGGATGCTCATGGAAAAGCTGTGAAACGCGTCGGATTACTCCAGGTGTGTCAATGCTAAAATTGAGAGGAGTTTGTTACTTGTGTCCCAATCAGAAATACAAATTAAGCCTAAGAAATTCCAGAGGTATGCCAAGCATCCGGCTTCTCAGAGATGCACTTTGTAACAAGCAAGTTTGGGAACCTCACACCTAGAAATGAGCCCAAGCAGAGGGAATGGCCACTGCAGCTGACAGCCACCACCTCTAGGGCTGGTGAAATTGTCCATTGACTGGGAAATACAAAGAGATTTCCCTTTTCCCCCTGTACTGGGCACTGGTGAGGCCGCACCTTGAATCCTGTGTTCAGTTTTGGGCCCCTCACTACAAGAGAGACATTGAGGTGCTGGAGCAGGGAAGGAGAAGGGCAGCAGAGCTGGTGCAGGGCCTGGAGCCCAAGTGTGATGGGGAACGGCTGAGGGACCTGGGGGGTTCAGTCTGGAGAAGAGAAGGCTCTGGGGGACCTTACCTCTCTCTAAAACCACCTGAAAGGAGGTTGTAGTGAGGTGGGGTCTGTCTCTTCTCCCAAGTAACAAGCGACAGGACAAGAGGAAACAGCCTCAAGCTGTACCAGGAGAGGTTCAGACAGGAGATTAGGGCCAATTTCTCCACAGAGAGGGTAATCAAGTATTGGAAGAGGCTGCTCAGGGCTGCGGTGGAATCACTGTCCCTAGAAGTGTTTAAAAACCGTGTAGATGAGGCCCTCAGTTATATGGTTTAGTGGCGGCCTTGGCAGTCTTGAGGTAATGGTTGGACTTGATGATCTTAAAGGTCTTTTCCAACCTCTTTGATTCCTTGATTCTATTCCTGTGGCTTCTGGTTCTTGAAAATGATAGGATGGACAGAGACCCTCCACCTGGGAGGCGGGATGGCCTCTGTGTGTCTGTGAGGCGGAAAGATGGTAGGAGGGCTGGGGGACCCTGCAAAGGCAGAGGAGCTCCCCAGAGCAGCCTGGGGCCTTACCTCTGGCTCTTGAACTCTTTCATGATCTCCAGGAAGCCATTGTAGGTGGCGGGGTCACTGCCAAAGCGGATCTTCACCTGGTCCAGGTAGGAAAGCGCATCCTCTACCTGCAGGGTGAGAACATGGGTGAGGCCCAGAAAGGGAGAACAGACCCTGGGACACCCCACAGCACTGGGGGAGGTGGGAACAGGCCCTGGGGGGAGCCCCACAGCACTGAGAAAGGAGGAGCAGCCCGGGTAGGGGCACACGGTACCAGATGAGGAGGCCGAGGCAGGCAGGCCCGTACCGGGGGGGGCTCACGATGCTGGAAGAGGATGCAAACGCACGGAGGGGGACAGTGGAGCAGGTCCCCAGGGAGAGTGCGCGCAGCATCAGCGGAGAACCGGCCCGAAGGGGCGTGGGGGGGGTGTCACCGTACCGGGGGAGGAGGGC